>JAAAKQ030057102.1:0-15987 GCA_010016005.3 Zanna intricata
TATGATTCAAAATGTTATCAATCATCTTTGTGAACATTTTCAGTGATTGGTGCTGTTGTTCTTGCACTGGCATCAGAAGCTGTTTGTGCTGATAGTTTTTTTAAATTCAAGAATTAATTACACTGTATTACCAGTGATAATATCTGTGCCAGTGGGAGAATAACCGTATCAGTCGCTGTAGAATGGTCATAAAGACTTTTGAAAATGTTTTAAAGAATATTTTATAAAATTTGATTCGGTTTATCACTGCAGATGTTTTATAGCTTTAAGTTAATAACATTACCTACCATCATGTACAAAAACATAACAAATGGTAATATTTAAAATAAAATGAAAAACTGTCTTTATCAAGTTTCTAATATTTGATGATAATTGTAGTGTTGTAACACATTTTCAGTGGCTCAAATTTTCTACATTTTCAATTTTATATTTGCATTTTTGATGTAATCTGCATAACTGAAATAAATTTAATTATGTGTTTACAGTTCTTTTAGTACTTTATATGTTGAAATAAATTTCCTGTTTATCACACTCACATAAAATTTATCTTTTTTACCTCATGTAATTATATTTATACGTTAATTTTCAAATGTTGAGTTTAATTGTTCATGTTACTATTTTTTTTTTTTTTTTTTTTATTTTAAAGTAATTTTTAAAGTGTGGATTTATTTAATACTCAGTGTTCATTCATTATTGGTTATAAAAACGTAATTGTTGTCTCACTCCTATAAAATATAAAAAACAGTTGACTATTAAAACAAAAATTAGTTCATATTAGTATATTTTTATTAGAAATTGTTTGTATATTTAGTATTAGTACATTTGTTAGATGGATTTATTTCATTTTTTGAAAGATTATATTATTACCATTTGTTATAAAAAATGAGAATAAATGCCTGCATGATTTTTTGTAACTTTGAAAATTGAACCTACTTTTTCAGTTTTTTAGTTTAACAAAGTAAAAATTATTTTTCTATCTTGAACTCTTCAAGCTAAATGATTCTTTATTTCTCTTTTTTTTATCCAGAAAATACTTGTGAATTTGCTACTCTGATTGCAAAAATTTAAATAAGGAATCGTTTAGCACTTTCATTATGTGTGATGCTTTTGAAGGAGGAATCTCAGTCTTATGAGCTGCTTTTGCAATATACAAATACACACAAATACTTGGATTTATTATGGACTTAATAATAATAATAAATTATAATAATAATAATTCATAATAAATAATTATGAATTTATTTATTTTTTTATCTATAATAATAAAAATAATAATAATAAAACATTCAATGTGTACCATTAGTAGTTCTCAGAATATCCAACAATTTTATGCTTTATTTATTGTAACATATCCACATATATAAATTTGAATGCATTAGCAATCCTTTTCTTAAGGTCTTCAGTATTCAGTGCATGAGTTTTCTGTACCTAATCCGTCAAGAAACCCCACAGGAAAAAATCACATGGAGTTATATCCAGTAATCGAGGTGGCCAAGCAATCAGTCCATAGTCCAATCCAGCAGTTTGGGAATATTTTGTTGAGGGATTTACACCTTAATAAGCCCCAGTGTGGCGCATGCTCCATCTTGTTGGAATATAATTTTAGGTTGTAATTCTTCAAGCTGAGGGTATACGAACCCTTCTAACATTTCCAGATAGGTATTCACATTAAATTCCGTACTCTATGCATTGTGCATTCATCTGTGGATTCATGGTGACTGATGTATGCAGTTACATATGCTGTCACACTGATATATATTATATACCGAGGGAAAATTTAAGAGTTACCTGTTAAAAAGAGTCCAACTATTCATTAATAGTACTGTTAGTTTTTCTCTAATGTGACATGAAAGTTATTCAGATAATTCTCAGACACCAGTATTTTCTGTAATTAATTTACATATAATACTAGTAATTATTTCTTTTTTAATGTGTGGAAGTATTTATTTTTAGTAATGACTGGATACACCTAGGCATAAAACTGGAACACTAAGATTTTTAATTATTAATGATATTTATTGGATATCATTCTTTATTAGTTGTTTAAAATGATTGTGAAATTTGGGATGATTTTAGGATGCTAAAAGAAAAGCTTTATGTAAGAACAAATGTAATCAATTTATGAACTAAAGTTGACCTGAAGTCAAAATTTCATGAAAAAAAATTTTCTACTGTTGTTGCATTATTTTCACATTTTCCTGTACCTCAAATTCTATTTGAAATTGTTATTCCTCAGTAAATTACTGATTCATGTCACAAACACTTTTGTATTAAACTGACTTATAACACTAACTTTTATAAATTACTCTTATTTGTAAGTCATTTACTGTTATTAAATTATAATGAAATCTGGTAAATATGTTTCGAATTCAGTTGAATAATAATTATTTGAAATAGATGATCACGGTACAAATCTACATTATCAATGAGAGTTAAGATATGAATTTCTGTTGTGATGGTAAAAACATATTTGCTGTATTGCAGATCGTAATAATGGAAGCTAATTTATCATCTTCATCTGTCAGTTACTTTATTTTAAAAGAATTTAATTTTTATGTTATAATATAATTTTAATAATCTTTTCAACCTTCTGTGGGTCATATAGATGTCATATGACACCTTTTGTGTATCTAATAAAATATTCTCTGACCCGTTGTTTCCAGATACTGGGTCAGAGGCACTGGTGATCCCCGTACTGAAACCTAGTAAAGATAAATTATGCCTCACAAGTTATTGTCCTATCTCCTTGATCAGTACCCTGTGCAAGGTGATGGAGCAAATAGTAAACTGTTGTCTAGTCTGGTACCTTGAGAGAAATACTCTAATTGTCCAGGAATAATGCGATTTCCACCAGGGTAGATCATGTACTGATCATGTAGTTTCCTTGGAAGTTGTTATTTAAAACACCTTACTATTTTGCCAATGGCTGGTTGCCACATTTTTTGATTTGCTTAAGGAGTATATTATGGCATGGAGAGGATTCCTTAATACATTTCATGAATGGGGTATAAGGTTATCTCATCACATTTATCAGGGGTTTCCTGAGTAGCTGATTATTCCAAGATCGAGTTGGAATAACAGTGTCTGAAAGTTTCACACTGGAAAATGAGTACATTAAGGAAATGTTCCTAAGCTTGCTTTGTTTACCGTAACTATAAAAAGTATAATAAACTGCTTGCAAAAATCCATTATGTCTTCTTTACTTCTGGATGATTTTTCTATTTACTTAGCATGTAGAAGGTTAGCTGCTGGTGAGAGGCTGCTTTCAAACAAAATCACCCGCTTAGAACCGTGGTGTAAATCTACCAGTCACGTTTACCCCAGAGAAATCAAAGTGCATTGCCTTTTACTGGTTGAAGGAACATGTTGACCCTCAGCTGTATTTACATGGCGAACTATGTGAGGTGTGCACCCAGTTTAGATTTCTAGGAATATGGTTAGACCAGTGACTAATATAGATAATTCATTTGAAGGAGCTGAAGGTAAAATGTTTAAAAAAGCTAGACATGCTGAGAGTTCTATCTAATATCTGTTGGGGAGCCAATCATATATGCATGTTGCACTTTACCGAGCTCTAGTCTGTTCCTGCTTAGACTAATGGGTGCATAGCTTATTTGTTGGTGCAGTCCATTGCTTTAAAGATGGTCGATGCAGCCCATCATTCATTTATTCATCTGTCTTGCTAAGGGTGCATTTTGTTCAAGCCCTGTGGTAAGTCTGCTGGTGGACAGTGGTGAGCCATCTCTTTGGATTAGATGGAAGCAAATAATATGCTCCTGTGTGGCTCAGATTAAAGTGCAATCTACTCATCCAACCTTTGATACAGTATTCTCCAACCACCACGTTAATTGATACCAGGAACAGCCAAGATCTACTGTTCCGCTAGGCATCAGAGCTATTCCTTTTCTTAGGACTGTTCCTTTTCTTAGCTTTAAATATACAATTACCTCCTTTTCTTAATTTTGTTCCATGTTATTATACTCCTTAGTGGCTTTATCTCATTAATTACTACTGCTTTGATCATTGTCATTATAATAAAAGGAACACAAATTCAGTTATTTTACAAAAGTTTGTTGATGACTTATTATTATAGTTAAAAAAGTCCAAAATCCAAATTTTTTTCAGAATTTGGTCTTTTTTTGGAGACTTTTGGTTCAATTGCAATCAAATGGGGAGGAAGGTGCACAACTAGATGTTACAAAGTCCTAAATTCAAAATTTCAACATCCTACGATTAATCATTTTTTGAGTTATGCGAGATATGTATGTACAGACGTCACGTCGAAACTTGTCAAAATGGATATTTCCATTGAAATCTAAAAATCGAAATTTTTTGTGATTATAATACTTGTACAAGGAAGTAAAGAGGAAGACTCAATATAAGTAATGAGAGAAGCAAAATCTTACAGATCACCCGTCAGTATTCACAGAACTCATTTGTCGTAGGAAGTGTTGGTCAATATGTCTTTATAAACATCTCAGCTCGTATGTATAGTTTTTCATATGTCTGTTTGGGTTGGTTTGCTACTGTAAAGTAGAGTGTTCTTATTCTGTTTTAGAAAGGTTTAAAATCAGTCGTGATCAAGTTGTACCTATCAATGGACTAAATTTACGCGAAAAAGCAGAGTACTTAGCCAGACAATTGAATTGTACGGATTTCAAAGCTAGTGTGGGTTGGCTAATAAGTTTAGATAGGCATGAATAATTTTTTTAAATGTTTGTAGTGAAAGTGCTAGTGTAAATGAAGAAATTTGTAATACGTGGATAAACAGTACGCTAAAAGAAATTATGAGTGCATACCACGAATCGGATATTTTTAACACTGATGAAACTGGACTGTTTAACAAATGTTTAGCTGATAAAATTTTAACTTCTAAAGGTGATAAATGCCACGAAGTAACGGTTGCATCACAGTTTTTTCAGGTATGAACATGTGGGGCACAGGAACAGGGCACATGATATATCATAAGTGGTACTTATTTTCATTGGTTCTCAAGTTATTGCCAAATAAAATTTTAGTTAATGAAATATTTGGATTTTGCATGGGGAAGGCACATCGGTTCAAATCAGACTTCATCTCCTTTTTTTTTAAATTTAAATATATTGATTTTTTAACCTCTGACTTTAAAAAATGTTTTACAATAAATAATTCTTAAATAATTTTTTAAAAAATATCAGGTTTTATTTATGAAATAAAATTTTATGTAGTTTTAATTTTTTTTAAATGTTTATATATAATTTAATAGGCGTACAAGAAAGTCACGTGTTGTCCACATCAGATTTTTTATTTTATTGATCATAAATTACACAACTCATTTTTACTCATTTTTTTGACTTTTACCTCTGTTTTGTTTATCTAGTTTTTGTTTTTCATTAGTAGTATAGAACTACAAAAACAATTTCATAATGTTGTTTATGTAACTTTAACACTGCATTAGAAATAAAACTCTGAATAATAAATTGTAAAAATCATATTTAATAATTAGTATGTACTGTACTCTATTGTACTGCACTATGTACTGTATAGAACCATTCTAAATTATAAATTAATGTATATCCTCATTTTTCATTAATATTACTTATTAGAGCCAGCCATTTAATAGAATCAAATAGTCCCACTCTTGAAGGTGTTAGATTATAGATTCCATTATATTTTCAGTACATCTGATTATTTACCTAATAATGCTCTCTCATTCCAGGTATTTTATTACGAGTTAATAAATAACATAAATACAAGCTGAATAAACAGAATTCCTACTTTATTCTTGAACATATAAATGTAAAAATATTACTGACGGTTAGTTTCTAATAGAACACAATGTCAAAAATAAATTTGCTTTGCTCATATTGCATAAAAAATAAAATATGGTAGAAATTATTTAAACTAGTACTCATGATGTGTTATATAAAGATATGTGAAAGAAATTTCCATCAAAATTTAGCCATGTCCATTTATTCTGCTTCCTCTTGCAAAAATCACTCCCTTAACATATTAAAGAAAACAGACCAAAGCAAGGAAAAAATTATTCATGTTTGCTTTATGTATACTAAAAATAACACTAGTTCATTTTTATTTTTCATGAGTAACATAATTATCATACAAGGTCTGTTCCGAAAATAACTGAACTTTATTTTTTAAAATTTTTATTATTAATTTTACAGATTATTGGTTCTTGTCCTCTTCAAAGTACTCCGCTCCCCTATCACACACTTTTCCTAGCAGTGTTTCCATTTTGTAAAGCAGTTCTGGATAGCTTCATTTGAAATTACTTATGATATCTATGATGAATTTGCTTTAATGGGATCAATAGTCTCAAAACTGCATTCTTTCATCACCAATTTTAATTTCGGAAATAGGAAAAAATTGTAAGGAGCCAGCTCTGGCGAGTAGGAAGGCTGAGGGAGGAGACTCATCTTGATAGAATTGACAAAGCTGAATGTGCAGAGCATTGTTGTGGTGAAGGAACCATGAGTTGTCTTGGCAGAACTCTGGTCTCTTTGCAGATTTTTTTCAAATAATCGTTGTAAAATGTCTTGATAGTATGCACACTTCATTGTTTTACCTTGAGGCAAGAATTGAAAGTACACAGTTCCATTAAAATTGAAAAAACAGAATGCATCACTTTGACACTGGATCGAGACTGATGTGCTTTCTTGGGCATGGAGATCCTTTGCCAGTCCATTGTGATAATTGAATTTTTTTCTTAATGTTGTTGTAAACCCAGCTTTCATCTCCCGTTATGATCCTTTGCATGAATGTTTCATTGCCATTAGCTTGTCCAAGAAGTTGCTGACAAACATCCACTCAATGTTCTTTCTGCTGTTCAGTCATCAAACAAGAAACAAACTTTGCTGCAATACAATGCATGTTCAATTCTTCAGTCAAAAAGTTTATGGCATGACCCAGATGAGATGCTAACCTCTTGTGCAAGTTCTCTGACAGTCAATTGATGATTTGCACACATTAGATCGTTGATTTTCTGAGCATGGGTGTCATCAGTTGAAGTCAAAAGCCTTCCTGGTTGAGAGTCATTTTCAATTGACCGACGACTACTTTTAAATCATTAAAACTGTTCATAATATTGTCTACAACCCAGAGCATCATTTCTGTAAGCTTTTTTCAAAAGTTGAAATGTTTGTGTGAAAGTTTTCCCCAGTATCATGCAAAATTATACATTGTATTGTTTCTCCTGAAAATCACACATTACCAAAATCACTACTAACCCTTAAACACATTGTATTCAAATAACAATAATCATGAAAATAAAACAAGATTTCTACAATCCAAGAACTTGTGAATACAGATGAGGTTACGCGGAACACAATGCTGCTAAGCACACATCATTAAATATTATCATGTCATTGACATGTAATTAAAAATGTTTGGTTATTTTCTGAAAAATTTGTATATATATTTACATATTTAAAAATTTTTTTTCTTCATTTTATTGATATAGCCTCAGGTATACTTCTGTATCTATTTTAATAAGGAAAATTATGATTAAAAAAAATGCCAGAACCTTGGTAAGAATTGAACCAGAGGCCAGTGATGTTAAATAAAATAAGGAATTTTGTTTATTCAGTGGATTTTGTATGTTATCTTTCTAATTAGAAAAGTACTTAGAAAGATTAGGAATAAAGAAAGAATACTTCTAGATTCCTTCTGGATTCGTTTTTTTTTTTCTAATTGCAGTTCCTTATTCCTCCACCGATCCTAAATTTTACTTATATTATCAATTCATTATAAGTGTCTAGTTTACTTCCTGTAGGTTTTGACACATTAAAGGTAGATTGACATCTTTTATATTTTCTGGAACTCATTTCTTATATCCAATTATCAATATAGCAGTTGGTGCCTTTAAAAAGACAGTAGTGGACAATCTGTTATTGCATTAAACACTGTGTTTTCTCTCAGTCCATTTTTATTTTATTTTTACATGAGTACTTTTATTGTATTATTTTTGTTGTACTGTATTGTTGCTACTTCAGTAATTGATGTTGATTACAGGTGAATACAAGGGCAGTTCAGAAAGTTTGCAGCCTTATACATAGACACCATTAGTAGGTCCAGATGACATAGTTAATGTAATATCTATTAGATTGCATACTAAGCAATTTTCAACATGTCTTTTCAATTATTTAATTTTTTTGGTTAAGAGGTACTAGTAGATAAGTGTTGTTGTTTTGTGCAAAATGGATGAAATCAAAATTTGAGAAGTAATAAAATATTTTGTTGTTAAAGGTTTAAACCTAACAAATAAAAGAAAGGAGTTAGATTCAACATTAAATGAATCTTCATTGTTTTCGATGGTAAAAAAAGTGGGCAGCTGAATTCAAACACGGTTGAACCTCCATCTTTCATGGTGAGCATTCAGGACGTCCTGCAACAGCCACAATCGATGAAAACAATGCAATATTAAAAGATCAACGATTGAACATATGTGAGCTTGCAGAGATTGCAGAAATATCAGTAGACCGTACTCACAACATCTTATATGAACATTTGGGTATGAGAAAGCTGTCAGTGCGTTGGATGTCACATTTGTTAACGATTGACCAGAAATGCACTTGAATGAACATTTCTCAACAGAGTTTGGACGTATTCAAACGTAATTCAGCTGAATTTGTGCGATTTTTTATTACTGCTGATGAAACATGGATTCATTATTATACCCCTGACATGAAGCAATAGTCCAAACAATGGGTTGAAACTGGTGGAAGTCTCCAAAGAAGGCAAGAAGTGTTTGATCAGTAGGAAAAGTCATGGCCACTGTTTTTTGGGATGTTTGTTGTGCGATACTCATAGACAGGAAAAAGGTAAAACAATCACCAAAGAATATTATGCAGCATTTTTGGAGCAATTGAAGGAGACCATTAAGATAAAATGTCCACATTTAAACAAGAAAAAAGTGCTTTTTCACCATGACTATGCACCTGCGCATACGTCTTCTGTTGTTGCTGCTAAATTCATGAACTGAGCTTCAAATTGCTTCCCACGCACCATATTCGTCAGATTTAGTTCTGAGTGATTATTTCCTGTAACTGAATTTGAAGAAATGGCTTTGTGGGTGAAGATTTGTCTCAAATGGTGAAGTATAGCTGGAACAAACGCCTATTTTACAGCGCTTGAGAAATTGTGTTGTATTGAAGGAATAAATAAAGTAGAAAAGCAATGGACTAACTGTATTGCTTTAAAAGGTGATAATGTTGAAAAATTAAAAGAAATTTGGTTAGAAATTTTATGTTTTCTTTCTTAGACTGTGAACTTTCTGAACTACTCTCATATATATGTATATTTTACTTATTTTTCTGTTTTAATTTGTCTGTAAGTTTGAAATAATTATTTTAATTTGGTATTTTAATTCATTTCTGTATTTACTTTTCTTTTTCTAATTTTGGCAGTTAATGATTATATTAAATATGTTTTATCTATGTTAATTGATAATAAATAATTATATATAATTTATAACATTACAATCATCTTCTCATGACCTAGCTACTAAAGATATAAATATCTTTCTCTTTTTTATCAGTGAATAAATTTTTTAGATTATAAGCAAGTCAGAAATATCAATGTTGGCACACAAAATATTCAAATTTTTTTTTCAACTTTTCCAAAAATGATTCTATTCTAAAGCTCTCATTCCATATTCTGCTTTTGTACCACATTTTGTTAAGTTTCTTTCTGAAATTACCTGAAAGGGATTTGACAAAATGTTTACTCCTATACTTTCCTGATAAGTTATTTTAGTAGTGTGTAGATATCAATAAATCCTCAGCAGTAAAAAAAGAAAGACATTCTTTATCAATTGATTGATTTTTCATTTTTTCAGTGAATAATATGTTTTGATTTTTCGGTATATAATGTTTATCAACAGTTCACTATTTACAGAAAATATGCCCACAAACATGATGGGAGAGTGCTGCAATTAAAGGAAAAAATAAAACTGTATAAAGTAAGAGTGTAAAATGTTGGTAGTTTTCATAAATTAAATACAAAATAAGACTAAAAAAATGATTAATATGAATGTATAATAAAGAACATTTTAGTGACATAAATCAACAATCATATTGCAAAATATTTGTTACCCGATGCCAATTTAAATTATAAATATAATAATTTTATTTATAAAATAAAATATGGCTAAAATATGGGGAATATAATGGTCTAAAAAACCAACATTTATTTTAAAACAGGATTTTTAGATCACATGAGGAAATGCAGAAAAAAAATAAAAACATCTAATGTTGCTTAGCCCTTGATAAAAATACATGTCTAAAAAAATATGGAAATTCTGAAAGTATATAATTCTGAAATAAAGAAATTTGAAAATTATTAAAAATTTACATTCATACTATAAAGATTTAAATTTTCAGAAAAAACTTATCATCTGTCTACTTGGTTTAGAACATACACTAATTGTACAATTCAATCATATGAAAAAATTTGATAAAGTAATGTGATTTTTATTTAAATGTTATTTTAACCTTTAATTATGCTTCTTTGAACCCCTACTTGGCGTTTTGTTTAAATTTTGTTAAAATTGAATCAGGGGTGTGTTTCAATTAGTTTTCCATGGGGATATTTTTCTCTATTTAAATTTATAACAAATGTAATTTTCTGAAATTCATTCATAGACTAACCGATGATGGTGATATCTTAGAGAAAAGTTATTCATCCACATAATTCATTGAAGAAGTAGAAGAAGAATGAATTAATATGATAAAAATATTTTTCTTATATCTTATTGCATACAAAGTATAAAACAGTGGTATTCATAATATGTTTTAAGAGAATCATGTTTGATACATATTTACGATATTCTGCCAATCAGTGCAGACTGTAGGATGAGCCAAATGAATTGGCTGACACCCCCTCCACACTCTGCTTCTTCTTAAGTTTCACAATAAGAATCAGCATATCAATGTAAGTAATGTCTGGATTTTCTTCTGTGTTCATTCTAAGAGTGCAGAAGGGCATCAGATTGCTGCTCTTATTGATTACTCTGTACATAGTAAAAAAAAAAAAAGAAAAAAGAAAGTAATGAAGGCAGTAGAGAAACTGTGCATTTATTGCATATGTATTTATTAAGAAATTAGTTTGAAGGAAGAATTTTGCTACTATTTTTTTCAAACATATTTTGTAAAAAGCAATCCTAGAGTTTACTTTAGGAATACTTTTAATAAATTAATTTGGCTTTTTCAATTAAGGTTCTGTTGAGTTAAATTAAACAAATTTCTTTGAATGCATCTTTCTCAAATTCAGTTACTTTTAGTTCATTTCATTTTAGGCATGAGTTTACTCAAAATTTGTTTTATTCTTTTTTATAGGGTCTGAAATTTTGGTAGCATTAGAGAATGCTGTGTCACAGTATCCTAAACTTGAAGGAAGGTTTCCTCAAGTTGCTGGAATCGGTTTTGGTTTTGATCCAACAATGCCACCTGGTAGTCGTGTTGATCCTACTCTTGTTCGAATTGGAGATGAGTATCTTATACCAACACAATCTTATAAATTGGCAACTAAAAGCTATTTATTCAGTGGATGTGATGGTTACACAGTATTAAAACAAGCTAAAGTATTGGTAAGAATTATTAATTTTCTTCTAAATTTACTATCTTATTTCACTAGGAGTAGATTAATATCTGATAATTTGTAATAGTGCAATTAATACATAAATTTTTCAAGCAAGTAGTGTTATAGATTCATATTATTGTTAATCACCCAGGATATTTTAACGATTCATTAGTTTTATTATATGTGATATTGCATTTTAAAGTTAATTGATGACCATTTGGGTGTGCTTTCAATGAGGTAATCATGTGACTTGCCAAATGCAAACTTAATTGGTTTGGTTTGCATGGAACAGTCATAATGTGCTTGTAGTTATGAATAACAAGAATGACAATCTTAAACTTAAGCTTACACTTACAATTATCACAAGAATAATAAAAATATTTTAAATATTCTTTAATACAATTATATTTTATCCACTTTTATTTTAAATATAATTAATATTCTTGATTATGTATCATATATGTTATTATTTTACTCATTTTAATTATATTATTATATATTATATTATTATTTACTCATTTTATCATTTTAATTAAATGACATGTATTTATTAAAAGGTGTTTTAGGTTGTACAATACATTCAGTATATGCAATATATAATATAGTAATCAGACATTCTTAGAACGTTCATATTTATATAAATTAGTCTATTATAATGAACTGTTTATTCTTTACTTTAATTGTATGTATGTGTTAGGAGCCATAAAAATGACGAATTAATATTACATGCCATTCACATTCTCAAAAATGAAAGTTAATTTTAATGCTTAGTTTTTAATGTAATTCTGCACTTAGCAAGTCCTGTGATTAAATCCTCCACTTTATTTTTTCCTCAGTTTTATTGCTCTGATATTCCTCTCCTGTTTTTTCTTTGTGCATTCCTGTCATCTACAGACCTGATGATGCACTTCCCTTAATTTTGTTCCTGACTTCAATAGTAAAAACCACTTCATAATATATCTTTAACAAAAATACTAGCATCTTCAAGCATTAATACCCTATGTATCTTCAATCCAATAGACAGTTTTTGGTAAACATGGCAAAATGTTGATTTGACTCTTTCAGACTTTAAGTTTTGGAATATTTCCATTTATACAGGATCTGAAGTCGAGGTATCTCTAAAAATATTAAGATATCAGAAAGTACTTTTTCTTATTTTAGGAGTGCCATCTTACTCTTAGTTTTTTCTAGAGTTTTCACTAACTAATTGCTTCACTACATTAATTCTTTATTTTCATTATTGATAGAAGAGGAAATATTTTCACCAAATTACCTGACTTTTTTTTTCTATTCTTCATCATAGTCAAACTATGGTATTTTTATGTTTTATAAAAGCATTCTCTTATGCCCAACCAGTAACTTGCTTCATTTCATCTTTCCTCTCTACATTTTGATTTTAGATTTCAGTGAACTACAATCGTTCTTTTCTGCAGAGGTACAATGCATTCCTACTTTCATATTTTAATCGTTTCCTTTCCTTGTTATTTATCTTTATTGATTCTTGTTATTTTCTCATGTGTTGTGCATTGAATCTCATCCCTAACATAATTTACAACATTCCTATTGAGGGAGGACTACTTAACTTTAAGGTGTGTAGTCAGTTTTTTACTGAATTTAAAAAATACTTCTAGATTAGCATTTAAAATATAAATTAGAAAATGGTCAAAGGTTGTTTACAAACTAATTTAATTAAATTCAAAATTATATAGCGATTTCAGTTAATGATCATCATCAGCTATTCTAAAGAATTAATTGGTAAAAAAAAAAAATTTGATTTTTTTTTTCTTCAACAAAATTTTTAAAATGTCAAGGATCATAACTTTTGAAGTACCTTTTTTTTTTCTGTAAATCTTGATAATTTACTGGTTGACCATCAGTGAGCTATTATAAGGTTAGTATAAAATTACTTTAGAGTTAAAAGCATTTACATGTTTTAGATTAAAATGATCCTATACTTATTGCCTTGAATTTTGCTATTAATTTTTCAGTTAGATGAAGAGAATTGTCCTGAACTTGGTCTTGCAGTACAAAATCATTTTGAAGCAATTAAAGTTAGACTTGGTAAGACTAAACGTCCATCTAGGCATAGGCAAAGTCTTGTCACTTTGTCACGTAGGTGAGTGTTAGTGTATTGTATGTTTATATATTTAGAAAAAATAATTTTTTTTTCTTGCTTTCTGTATATTAATACTATTGCAATCATATTACTGACCTATTAAAATTATTTAAGCCCTTCGTTGAGCTATGTAAGATAGATTAACTGTCCATTTTAGATGTGATGATATGTGTCATAATATATGACGTACTCTGACCACTCCCAGTTTGACAAGAACTGATTATTATCTTCCCAGTTCCTAAACAGCCATTTATATTTCATACAGTAAAATTTCAGTTGTACTGAAACCTTTAATATTATTTCATATAGCAGTTAACATAATGCAGGAATTTTTTTTTTATCTGATCTGGTGGTCATTTTCTATCATTTTATATTTCTCAAATACCTTTTGAAAAATATAAAATATATAAGCATCATTTTCTTAATGGTTCTTATTTCTTTATCCATGAGATATAAAAGATATAAATATAAAATAAGCAAAATCACTTAGTGAGCTGTTTTCAAAATATCACTTTATCTTTTGCAGAATTATTTTGTTAATTTAAAATTAAAATTAAATTACTAAGTACGAACATAAGCAACATCGATGAAATGAAAGTTTTTCAATTCTAATTATATTCTTGAGTAATTATGTTATTGACTTATTATATTATTTTGTTTATCAAAATATATAAATAGAGTATGCGTACATATTTCCATTTGTGGTTACTGTTCATGTAAAAGTAGTATATTAGTTCAAATATCAATAGAATTAATGTCTAAATAAATTTGATATTATAATTACTGCAGTCTTTTTCACTAAATTGGAGTTTCAGTAAATCAGTTCATTAATTTCATTATTATTTATGAATTTTAATGGTGTATTTGTATGAAAATTATTTTGATTATTTATTTTGTGTTTTAATATTTATTTTGCTTCTAATAGCCAACCACCAGAGAGGGTATTTATAAGGAACTGCAGTCTTTGTTCCCTTAAAACTTTTAACAAATTGATCATTTTCACTGCTGTTTTCATGAAATGATTTATTTGCTCCTAATTTTAAACTATCAAATATCTAATACTGTGTACTGATTTTGGATTAATTTTTTACATTGAATTTTGATGAGAACTCCTATATGAATGTCCCACACGTTACTTTTGATAAACGCAATTTTGCTGGGTATTTATAAATATCACATTTTTGATCTGTGATTTAATGTTTCTTTTCAAAAATTTCTGAGGTACTTCAACTGTAATATTCCACCCGTCGCTGATATTAACTGTAAAAGGCAAATGTACATTTACATTGAAAAGTAAAGAAATTCAGCTTATAAAACTGAAAAAATCACACGTATATCTTAAGTTTTGTCTAGATCCAAGAGGCAAAATTTTTACCATCAACTGTTTAAAAACGATGAATCCACCTTTTTAATCTTTAGTATTTTTTCTTCATGAAACCCTGGTAAAGGTTTGAGAAAATTTAAACTAGCTCTGGTAAACCCTCAGATAAGAAAGATGATGAACTTGGTATCCAAGTTCTTGTTTTTAGCCTTTTTTTTCCTGAATGCGAGTTTTCTTATGTATACTTTATTCTTTTTTTTTTTTTACTAGAAATAAAAAATGCATTTGCACAATACAATAAAAAATGCTAAACAAAAAGTTACCTATGTACTTTTCTAAAATTAATAAATCTCTAAACCCTTCTTATATATCAGCAATATCTGCAGTGAACTTTCTCTGTATTATCCCTGTAAGTGCCAGATCTTTGGGTATAATTATTGATTCATTTAACTAAGTGGAATAATTTCATTGATCACTCACACAAAAAACTAATTATTTTTAAGCCTTAAGCTGTCAATTACCTAAGTATCCTAAAGGGATTTAATTGGGCTTGTCGCTGAAACATGGCACCATAAGCCTTATGGTAGCCCTGATAAGGGCTGTTGTCCTTCGGGACGGGAATTCTGAGGTTGGAAAAACACTGTCTAAGGGATGTCCTCAGAGCAGTGTTTTAGGCCCCCTTCTCTGGGTGGTGGAGTTTGACTCTTTGATGCAGTGTCGTTTGCCCAGTGGCTGCCATATCGTCGCTTATGCTGATGATGGGCTGCTGCTCGTTGAGGCCAGTTCTAGGAATGAACTAGAGATTCCTGCTGGTCAAGCGTGTGCTGTGCTCCAGATGTGGAGCATTCAACATAAAATGGGTTTTAGCCCAGAGAAGACCACAATGATGTTGTTAAAGGGTTGGTTGTCTGAGACACATCGGGCCCGTGTCTCTATGGCAGGCCATCCTGTGCGGTATGTTACTGTGCAGAAATAC
>JAAAKQ030057113.1:0-15987 GCA_010016005.3 Zanna intricata
GGGCTGCTGTGTCCAAGGAAAGCCTTTGTAATTGGTTTAAAGAAGTAGAGACATTCTTGGCTGAGAATAAACAAAAAGACATTTTACAAGATCCAAGAATGATCTTTAATACAGATGAAACAGCTTTTTTTTTAAACCCAAAGGGTGGTAAAGTTTTAGCAAAAAAAGGGGATAAGACAGTATATCAGCAAGTAAATCCAGACGAGAAAGAATGTCTCACAGTCCTTATCACAGGGAGCGCAAGTGGTGCTATACCTCCCCCAACAGTTTTGTATAAATATAGAAGGATCCGCAGGAAATTGCAGAGAATTTCCCTCCAGCATGGGGCTTGGAAAGAACAGAGTCTGGTTGGATGATTTGCAGGCATTTATCAAGTTTGTCTCTGACATTTTCTACCCATGGCTGAAGAAAGAAAATATTCCTTTGCCAGTTGTTCTTTTTGTGGATAGGCACTCATCTCATCTGAGTTTGCAAGTGAGCCAGTTTTGTGAAAAAAATGGCATCATTCTCATCGCACTGTACCCAAATGCGATGCATCTCTTGTAACCGATGGATGTTTCGGTTTTCAGGACTCTTAAAGAGCACTGAAGAAGAAAGTACATGAATGGAGGTTATCCAATTTGGAGGCTCCAGTGTTAAAGAAAAAAGATTTTCCTAAACTTCGGAAAGAAGTTATAGACAATGTATTACAAGTGACTATCCTGGAAAATGGTTTTAGGAAATGTGGATTGTTTCCATAGAACCCAGAAGCTATCACTTTCCCGTTAAACATTGAAGGCGATAATCAAGTCACAAAAGCTGAAGAACGCAGACGATTTTTAAAAGAAGGGCTTTGGTTTCTCAATCAGAGTATTCCAGAAAGCAAGCTCAAAATATTTTGTAACAGTAACACAAATAAAGAGGGAGGAAAAAGATTTTTCACTCTTTGAACTGTAGAAGAACACAAAACTAGAACTAGAAAGTAGTTTGTTAAATGCATCTGGTCCTACTAATGAGCCTGACAATCAAAGCATTGAGGATGGGGACCTATCATCTGCAACACTCACTCCTGGTGTTATTGATGAGTCTGTTAATCATACCACTGATGATTACAATCTGCCATCTGGAATGAACAATCCTACTTGTATTGATAAGCCTGCTAAAGATAGTATTAATCATACTGATATTTGTCAAGCTGGAACTTCTTCAGTATCCACAGAAATCCCCAGCCCCTTCAAAAGACACTTTTTTTCCAGAAAGACAAGAACGAACAGAAACAACACCGATCTATGAAGGAAAAAATGCCTGCTATTGTCTCAGGACAGCTATGTCAAGAATATTTTAGAAAGAAGTTGGCGAAAAAGGAAGAATTAGAAAACAGAAAACTGGAACGTGCTGCCAAGAGACAAAGGAAAAAAGATGTAAAAGAAAGAGCAAAACAAGATAAAATTCAGCAGCATAAGAAAAGGACTGCAAAGCAGGTGCTTCATTACGAAGACAGCTCTGAGTCTGACATGGATGAGATGCCATCCAACAGTGACAGTGATTTTAAAGATGAGAGCGATGAGGAAAACATACACGAGAACAACCTTAAGAAACCAGTCGAGAGAAAAGTAGGGGAGTATGTAGTCTTTTTCTATGAAGAAGAGTTATTTCCAGGAGTTATAACTGATGTTTCTGAAACAGCTGCTACTATTTCAGCAATGAAAAGATCTGGGAGACTCTGGAAATGGCCAGAAAAAGTGGATAAATTGGACTATGAATGGGAAGCTGTATGATGCCACATTGACAAGCCTTTAAAATTGAGTGCAACGAGAAATGTTTACTCTGTCCCAGAACTCAAATTTATATGGGATTAACTTCTTGCATTCCGATAACTTATCACAACCTATCTTAATTTTGCTTAACTTAATTAACTAGAAAATAGGCATAAGTTACCTAATGTTAACATTTAATTTTTGTATTTTTCTACAACTTTCATTCATTTCATTCCTGTATTCATACAAAGTAGCATAAATTCACTTATTAAACCTTTTCTCATTTCAGAAAATACGTAAACTACTAAAGAGTGTATCATAATAGTGTATAATAATTTTATATGTAAAATAAATAAAGAGTCTTGTATATAGTGTCAACTACTAAATATTCTTGTTTTCTGTTGGTGTTATTGATGAGTCTGCTAATCATACCACTGATGATTACAATCTGCCATCTGGAATGAACAATCCTACTTGTATTGATAAGCCTGCTAAAGATAGTATTAATCAAACTGATATTTGTCAAGCTGGAACTTCATTTCAGAACTTCATTTCAGCTGGAACTTTTCATAAAAAAAAGGGGGACAGGGGGGGACCCCTGTCCCCCTTTTTTTTTTAAAAATAAATAAATTTTTCACATTCATTTTATTAATTTTATTCTTGTGACAATATCATAGTGGAATAGTTTGTGCAGCTATGAGTAATTTTAAGTTTCCCCTACAGTGAATTCATTTGAAGCAATGTTAACAAACAGACAAATAAATCCTTAAGGTGTTAACTACTGGTGGTTTTACCTTATCATATTCTTGAATGTGATAAGGTATAGAATTAGATTATTATACTGTTTCCAGCTATTCTATTTGGCTATTTTTTTTTAGTTCTTTTATTTTACAAAAATCTAACCATGGCCTTGAAAAGGCCCTGAAAAAAATTTTCTGGAGCAGCACCCCGACTAATTTTAGGTACAAACTGCCGCTGCATATCATCAGCGAATATTATGAAAGTTATTTTTTCATCCTCCTATACGTATTTCTCCCCTCTCTTTATAATATATTTTTTATTATTTCTTCAGTATAAATGTCTCATTGTGTTGGTGAAACGGAGCATCCTTGCCTAAACCTCAATCCTGACCCCACTCAGTCAGTCTCACTCTTATTTCCTTTCATTGTTGCTGTTCCCCTTTTAAGCATTTATGAAATTCTATGGGAAGTTCATCTATTCCAACTGATATTTTATTCTTCATATCTTTAATTGCTTTCTATATTTCACATTTTAATGTTGTTGGTTCTTTATACTTTTCAGCTACAACCCACTATTTTCTTGATTAGTTCCTCAGGTTTCTCTCTTGTTCACCGTCTATTCCTTTCTTCCTCTTTCTTCTCTTTCCCTTACTTCCTCCTCCTCATGTACATCATCCTTATCCTCATTTCTTTCAGTTTATATTCCCTTTCTAATCATCCTGTGTAATGTTCTTCATCTTCCTATACATTTCAACGTACTGCTCTTTCTTTTCTAGATCCTCAATATCATTGCATTCTTCTGTCCACCGCCTTTCTCTAACTTTTTGTGTTTCCCTCCTTAACTCATTGTTAATTTGTGATACATTATTCTTTAATTTTCTCCTCTTCTTCATATACTACCTTCTTTCTTCCATTTTCTTTAGAATTTCTGTTACTATCCATGGTTTCTTGGTTTTATTCCCCTCAAATAGCCTACTTCTTCCTCTGCTGTTTTTGCTATGGCATCTTTGATCTCATACAGTTACACACATCACTAGTTACTGATCTCCCATCAAATGCCTCCCCAAGTGGAAGATTGGGGAGTGTTAATTAGATGTAATGAATGCTGGGAAATATAGTACTTGGGGTAGACCAAAATCTAGGTTGCTGCCTTGCAGTTAGAGTTAGCTCTCCAAAAGACAGGGGAAGAAATAAATACATATGAAAAAAAAATGGATAGGTTGTATAAAAAACTACTGGTTGGGAGTTTTGCATCAAGTCAACAACACAACCAAATAAAACATTACTCATTATGAAACAAATAAACAAGCCTCTGAATGGACTGCATTATTTGAAAACAAAATAAAATCAAAATATGTTTATGAATTATGACTAAAACAGGATGTACTAGTGTTTACATAGAATGTGAGGATGATGAGATAATGGGGAAAAATGCAGGAAATAGCAATTAATATCGAAGTACAGATTGATATACTCGCCATTTAGAAAATACATTGACAGGTGAAGGAATGATTGATGAGGAAAATTACAGTACGGTATGTAGTAGGCTGGAACAGTGGACGAAATTGTTTGGAAAGGGGTTTATGATTTTAAAGAGGATTAGAGACAGCCTTATAGAGTATAAAGATATAAATGACGGGATATGTAGACTAGGAGTTAAGGAAGATTTAGAAACATTGAAGTTGTATCAGTTCATACTTCATCTGAAGAAGTAAGAATTTGAAAAGGAAGATTTTTTAGAATAAGCTAGACGAGATCTTTGTTTCCATTAGCTAATATGGTATGATTTTTACGGTACTATAATGCCAAGACAGGAAGAGAAGAGGATCAAAGACAGGCAGCTAGACAGTATGCACTACATAGGAACAACAGCAATGGGAACACACTGATTCATTTTGTGAAAAGGAATATCTACACATCAAAGGTATGTTCCTCAATAAAAGAATTTATCTAGACACCTGAAAAATACTAGGTATTGAAGAGACCAGACTGATCATGTACTGGGACCTAGAAGACATTACTCATCTGTATTAAAAGCTACAGTGGCCCCACTTGCAATAGTGATCACTATCTAGTAGAAGCAATAATTAGGAAAGAATAAAAAAAGAAAAAGAGATTGAATTAGACAAGAGTACAAAAGTGGGATATTGAAACACTTAATAGAAATCCACTTGTCATCAACTAGTATCAGGAAAGCTTGATGAATGGAATAGCAATTAGTATTGGAGATGAGATAGAAAATTTTAAACCAGTTGGTGGAAATTCAGAAAAGTGATAGGAAAAGTGACAGATCATGTAAGTGAAGAGAAACAAAAATACAAAACGGAGATTGGTTCGACAGAGAATGTACGAATATGTTTGAAATAGTACAGGCTACTGTCCAAGCATCTGATCTAGTACTGCCTGGTGTCCAGTGTCTCTACTGCAACCGAATACGATTCATAATTGGATAGCAAGAACGAACCGACTGGTCTCAATGCATAGAACGTAACAATGTTCTTGATGATCATGAAAGGATGAGGGTGGGAGGTTACATGAAGAGGCAATGGATGAGGAATGTTGCAAAGAATTAATGGTGAAGGGGCCATGGCTTTTATTAGGATGTAGTGCCAAAGAAGAATAAGAATAGAAATAGGTCTCCTCACTGTTCTCATTTTCCTTTTTGTTTTCATTAAATGCTTAGCTAGTTTTTCTTCAGTTGTTTCTCATCCAATTTTTTCAACTTTTTTAAGATCAATTTTTTAGTTACTTGACTGCAGATACCATGTATGAAAGTTCTTTATACCTGATTGTAAGATTTTTCATTCTGTTTAGTATCGTCTAGAAATTTGGATATTTTATTTAAATATTTTTAACGTTATGTTTAAGTTTGTGTTTTAAATAAATGTCAGGGGTCTTTATAACTATTCATCTTACGATCCTGTGGATAGTTTCTACTTTATTTTTAATCATTGTGATTAAGGGTAGTGATCTTAGAAGTTGATGCCCATATATTACAAAAAACATTCTTACAAAATTTAAGAGTATTTTTAACTGGTTTGTAAAATAAAAACAATTGCTGACTAAAAACAGTGAATAATCATTTTAGACAAGCTAGCTGAATGTAGAAACTTAGCTTTAAAACTTGTAAACTGCTTCAACTTGAAATAAGATTGTACATACTAATGCATGCCCTTTATCTAGTGTAAAAACAACAAATCTTCAACCAGTTATAGAAATATTTCTTCTTGCTTAAGATTTAGATAACTGTTTAACGAACTTATGATTGAAAATTTCATCAAAAAGACATTTATCATATTTAAAATTTTAAAAGGTAGTTAGGTTGTGCTATGATCAAAGTCATTACAAATCAATTGTTTTTTTTAATTTTTTATGATTTCATTATTGGTAGTTAATTTCATTAAGTAGTTTGGAATTTTCGTGATGTTTAATTCAGGAAATGGAATCTTTGCTTGGGTTCTTGACAATTTTTTTTTTTTAAAGAATATTGCTAAAATTTTGCAATTGTCTTTATTGCTGGGTGGTAGGTATTTGATAAGTTTTCCTTGAAGGTTTTGTATAAATCCCTTGTGTTCTTTTTCATCAAGTTCTCTCCAAATGGTTCAAGCTGAATATTTTCTTTTAGCAGTTCTGATAATTTTGGATGTTTACAGCAGCTAAATTGTACTTCTCTTTGAGAAGTACAATTTTCTCCATGTTTTTATCTTTCATTTACAACTTTATTACATGTATTATTCCACCATCCATGTTTTCTATTTCTTTCTAGAGAACAGATATCTTTGGCTGGTTCTGCTTGTTTAATTTTCAGTTCCTTCAATCTTTGATTCAAGTTAGTTTGCTAGCTTTTCTTTGCCATTGGAATTAGTTGCTGGGATTTTCTTAAATTTTCAACATCAAATCTGATTCTGGATCTTTTATTATAATCTAATACTTGAATCTTTTGGATTTCGTTCTGACTTTTAAAAGAAATTACAAAATGATCAAAAACATGATGAAATGATTTTTGATTTGGGATTCTCCTTAATTTGGGTTGGGGGATCATTTTCTGTTATGCTTTTTATATGAAGTGGACATTAATTAAAGGCTGAATGCTATACATCATTTGATTAGTGTTATCTTTCCTAAAACCAAAACTTCCCTTCAGACTTACTTTCCCCCTAGGAAACTTCCCTTCCTGGGGGAAACTTCCCTCTATGAGCTAGGAAGTTTCCTATGGTTTTCTGATATACTTTTGCTTTCTCAATTTCTATGCTAAAATTTTTATTTGGTCTTTTGGTCGTTTATGGTCTTTTTTTTTCTAACAGTTACAAAAATTCTTCTGTATTGTTTGTGTTTCTTTTATCTTATCTTATCTTTTATATTATCTTTGATTGGAGCATAAGCAATGATTAAGTTCCACATATTTTTGTTAAAAGATTAAAGCCTATTATTTTCTTGTTGATTATAAAGGTTTAAATACCTTTAAACTTTTAAAGGTGGCCTATTTTTCATTATTCTTTTCCAGTTTTTCCTTTGATTGTGGAAAAAGGTATCCAGGTCGTGGATACCGGTGTTCTTTGGTGGTTAGGTTTCAATTAACCACACTTCTCAGGGAGTGGTTGATCTGAGATTATACAAGACTACACTTCATTTACATTCATACATATCATCCTCATTCATCCTCTGAAGTAATACCTTACAGTAGTTCCAGAGGCTAAACAGAAAAAGAGAAAGAATTTTTCCTTAGAAAATTAAATGATTTTGTGAGTCTATTAAGTTTTTGTTTGTAATCTTGTCCATGAAGTCATGAATATTAATATCTTTTGTTTGTATAAAATTTGAATTAGTTTTTAAGTTTTCAGATTTTTTACAGGAAACTGATGTTCAAAAAGATATTTGCATTTTGATGTTAATATTGATGGTGGGTGCCAGGAGAAATAATTCTCCTAATTTTAGCGGGAACCAGGAGAGAGTTCAGATTTCTGCTAATGTATTGTTTCCACTCTCCAGAATCTGATGATCCAGGTGCATAGCTTGTTGCCATGGCAGATTCTCATTCAGATTACACCTGAAGTAGTATTTTTTTCTGAAAATTTTCATCATGCCTGTTTGTTGCTCGAAGGACTTTTTAGTGATTTCAATGTTAAATGTATGATTTTTAACCGTAGAGTTTTCCCCTCTATAGTTCTGAAGGTTTCAAAATCCTAAGCCTCAACAATAATTAATTATAATTTTTAAAAAGAAATTGTAACATTTTTTTTAGAGAATTTTGTTTACATATTAGTGCCATTATTTTCCCACTTTGATGTTGATCAATACATAAACTATGCAACCAGTTTCTATTGAATACAATTAATATTTAAATTACAAGATGAGTAGTCCAATTTCATACATTTAATCCTAATGATCAAAGCTCTTAAATATTACTTGAGCTCTTTTATTTTACTTTCCAACTTGTTAATGTTACAAATTATAAATACTTACAGACTAGTCAGTGTTTTTTTCAGCACTTATAATTTTTTTTTTTTAAATGTAACGCTCAGTAAATTACTGAATAATTTAAATAATTAAGACAGATTAGTTTGTTTCACAAAAGGAAATTTGTTTTGTCAGTACGAGTCAATTTTTAAGAAAAGAAGTGAAGGTCTTTTTTTTCTTTTGGGTGCACAACGAATTATTGTCATCAGCACTTGAACATGATATTTATATAGTGAACAAATACATATTACAAATTAACAATTAAAAATAACTTAAAATCTAAAAACAGCAATATAAAAACACATCATACAAGAAAGAGCCTGTGACATATGTGAAAAGTGAAATAAAACCACAATGAAATATAACATTAAAATTTTAATTTAAGAGAACAAAATTCTCATCTGGGATACACCAAATGGCATAAATAGATGATTAAGATTAGCAGATGAAAAAAAAAATGAATAATTAAATTTTAATTAAGGTGTATGGCCTTAAAATAGCTTTAAGACATTTGATAACATCAATATATTGTTACCTAAGATATTTTGGATGATAGCTTCTAATTTAAACTTCCAACACAATGCTGCATAACAGACACAGTTCACAAGGATGTGGTGTATTGTTAGGTGGCAGATGCATGAGTACAGACAGGTGCATCAGTCTGTATGAAATGATTAAGTTTAGTGTGCATATTCGAAAACTACAAATAATAACCTCCTCTCAACTGTTATTTCTGTATGAGCAACTCCATGGTCATGCAGTGTTCTTAACTGGATGAAGTTTATTGTTGAAGGTAGCATTCTGTTTAATTTGTCATTCATCACTAATCGCCCTTTCCAGAAAACAGACAAGATCATTTGCAACAATGCAATTGGTGAAAGGAGGGAACAAACAGTTGTTTTTATCACACGATAAGCATGCTCATTGCCTGAAATGCCAATATGAATAGGGATCCAATGGAGGCTCACACTTATGTTGCATTGAATCATTTCACAGATAACAGACTGAATACCACAGGCAATGGGGTGTTTTGAAGTACATGTTACTAATAGCCTGCAAGACATTTATGGAATCTGAAAAGACAAGTATACGTTGAGATGACAGGCTAAGTATATTTAAGACATAAATATAAAGTTAACTGCATAAAGTTAGGTGACAAAAACCCTGATGATGATGGGAAGGCCAAACATGTATGATCTACTGCCAAGAGAATTTTAGTCTCTAGAGCCGTCTGAATCACTACAGTATCAGGATTCACAATATTTACAATCTTAAGAATTTTTCTGATCAGATAACCAGATTCGTGTCCTTTTTTTGATATCGACCAAAACTAAAGCAATAACGTTGAAAAATGGGATCACAGGCGGTAATCTTATATTTAGAAATATACAATTTGGCTGCTTTGACTGCTAGAGGAGCAATCGATTTAGACTATTCCTCATATGAATTAACATACAGGTTGGAGAAGGCCACATCAAAGGTATGATGGTTGCGCTTTAATGGGACATATATAGAAGGAGATTTGAACATTTGGTTTTGTCTATTCCGAGATAGCGATAGCCCATGCGGAAAAATAAGCCATGAACTTATAGTGTAAGCAGGAACATACCAGAGCTCAGTAGAAGTGCAACATGCATACTCAATCAACTTCCCAACGAGCAATAGCTGAAACACTCAGCATGTATAGCATTTTTAGAAATTTTACTTTCATCTACTTTAAAAAATGATAGTCATTGGTCAAACCATAATCCAAAAATTTTAACTCACGTGCTTGGTTCAACTTGTTGTGCAAAACAAGGTAAGAATTAGGACAATTCCCAGTGTTATTCCATTTTCTAATGTTAAACTTTCAAACACTATCATTCCAACTCAAAAAGACCAATTATTGAGAAAGCCCCTGATAATACAAGGAGATTCCCTTGTACACCCCATTCATCCACTGTATCTATGATTCCTCTCTTCCAAACCATGTCGTATGCATTTTGCCTATCAAAAAAACAGCAATCAGGCATTGGCAAAGTAAAAAGGTATTTTGAATAATACATTCCAGGGCTTTAAGAATCGATAGACAATTTTCTTGGCGGAAACCGCATTATTCGGGAGTAATTAGGGAGTTTCTTTCAAGGTACCACACTGGATTACGGTTTACCATTCGTTCCATCAGCTAGCACAAGGTACTGGTCAAGGAAATAGGATGTTAGCTTGAAGGGCACGATTTATCCTTATTAGATTTCAGTATCAGAATCAAGATAGCTTCTGAAGAAGAAACCGGAAAAAGCTGGTCAGAAAACATTTTACTGTAAATAAATAAAAGATTTCATAATGCAGTATCAGGGAGGTGTGGGTGTTATAACATACTGATCCTGATATTATTATTTCCGGAGGATTTGTCACAGGAATTATTCAACGAATATGTTAATTCATCAACAGAAAATGGAATATTTAATTCATTTCGCAAATCTTAATCACAAATTGGATATTTTATATCCTCAACTTATACCTCATAAACTCAGAATAGTAGGATTATATAACTGAAACTGATAAACGTAGTTCCAAACATGTTCACCACATATGAGGATGCCATTACTTTCCAGTCTAATCGGCGGCGATGATTGTCTTGATTCCAAACATTTGATGAATGTTTGGTGTCATTCGGCATGATTTCTCCAAACATTCAATGATTAAGTTATTAGAGAAATGACATCGACATAAAAAATATCCTTCAATACCACCCGCTTATGGGGGGACATATGATGTGATGGAAGACCTACTTGAAAAAATAAATTATAAAAAACAGCTTGGAACATATGTGGTGATTTGAAACTTATAGCTATTTTGTTAGCCATGCACTTAGGCTGTACACTCCAAAAAGTATTATTCATGAGCCCAAAAAATATTTTTACCCCTCTCTATATCAAGCTAGGATTAATGAAAAGTGTTGTAAAAGCAATGAAAAAGGATAGTCCCGGATTTTTGTACATCAGGTAGAAATTTCCAAATGTAAGTGATGGAAAAATTAAAGAAAAAATAATTGTTGGTCCCAAATAGGAGGGTTGGTCAAAGATGATTTATTTAACTCAATGTTAAATAATATAGAAAATGCAGCTTGGGCTTCATTTAAAGACATTTGCAAAAATTTTATTGGCAAACAAAAATCCGAAAATTACCATGATATTTTTAAAAACCTTCTTACTTCTTACAGAACTATAGGATGTAATATGTCTTTGAAAATTGAATATTTTATACAGAATATTCTATACAGAGATTATCAATCCATAATAAATTGTTCTCACTATTTATCACCACCAAGCCTAGATAATATTATTAAAACAAAAAGATTTTATCTTAGTTTCTTGTAAATATAATCAACAGAATGATACAGCTTATAGTATGAAACTATGTTGGTTATAAAATTTATAACCAATACATTTCCTCCATTCACATCTGGATTTTTTCCTGGACAACCTCAGAGACGTAAGTGATGAACACGGTGAACATTTTCACCAAGACATTTTGTGATGGAAAGCCGCTATAAAGAGAAATGGAATACTAACATGCTAGCCAATTGCTATCGGACATTAATTCAGAATGTGGCTGAGGCTATTTATAAAAGAAAAGAATCAGCGAAATCATTCTGATGCAGGTATGGCCATGCAAAATTATAAATTTTACAGATTTTAACTATATTTTCCCTTAATTGTTTTTGAAGCAAAATTTATTTAAAACTATAGGTGATAGAAAGGTTGTATTTACAGATCTATAATGTACACAAAAAAGCAATTCAAGAAATGGTATCATACTTAGAAAAACATTAAAAAACTTTTTTTTGCCTGTCAGTGTCATCATTACTCCCCACTCCTACCACTAATTAATTCCTGAATTGACATTTCTTATTTCTTCTTCACAGATACAATCACTTGTGAAGTTGTGAGATAATGAGTTTTAATCACTTTTTGATAGCTTGCAGTCAAAAATTGGTTTTAATTTATCTTGCTTATAAACATCACTATTTCTTCCTTCACTAGCTATTTTAATAATCACATCCTTTAGATAAAAATTAATTGAGACAGTCTTGACAAGGGACTTTTTAAAAGAACAGAAGGCTTGCCTGTAAAAAAAAACTGCAACATGTATTAAATATAAAAATGATATATCTCTAGACAAACAACTTGAAGAAACCTATAAGCTGGACATTCAAATTTGGTAGAAATATTTATAATAATTATTAAGAGAGAATTATTTGAATTTGACTATTGACTCAAAGTTTGGGAATTGTTTATGAATAACTTTAGTAAACATCTCCCAGTTCAGCAAGAGCAATAATATTTTTAACTTTGAAATAAATAAAATGTTCAATTTTCTAAATTGTATTAACTACAATCATTGATTGTTGATTGTAATTAACATAATTTTAGCTATAAAACAAAATTGCTGA
Source organism: Zanna intricata (assembly GCA_010016005.3). Classification (NCBI taxonomy): domain Eukaryota; kingdom Metazoa; phylum Arthropoda; class Insecta; order Hemiptera; family Fulgoridae; genus Zanna; species Zanna intricata. The sequence continues at coordinate 12,369 of JAAAKQ030057113.1, forward strand.
TATAATAACTGCAAATTACTAGGTGGATCAGTTTAATTTTGTACAGTTGTGTTGTAATAATATGATCAGGATAATCAGCAATTTAAATTATTTAAAACTAAATAACTTTGTATTAAACTACAAACTGAACCAGATTTAATAAATATAGTTTTTACAAAACTAATTTTCAGATATTATCATTCAGTTTTGTGACAATCTTCAGTAATGATGCTGCTGTTCTTAACCTGGCGTTAGGTTATATCATTTGTGGGCAATTTTTTTGTGTTGAAGAGGCATGTTTTTACAGTGTGGTCAAAAGGATTTGGGATTTGAATTTCATTTGTTCGTTTAATATGTTATTACGTGTTACACATTTTAGGACGTTCAAGTATGTTAACATATGATCATAAGATATTTTTTGTATACATGCAGCATCTAAAGATTGTCAGTGGCAAATGTTGATATTGTTTAAATTATAAAATAATGAAATCAATTAATAGAATTATCAGTGATAAATTTGTGAAATATCATTTTCAAAGATAAAAGTAACAAATTTTATTTCACTCGTAATTTTACTTATCTGATATTGCATATTTATTATGTTGTATTTATTGTTATTTATAAATTAAAGTAGGCAGAGATAAAATAATGGAATTCTGATCTTTATGACATATTATTTTAGACACTATTAAAATTCAGAATGTCCATTTTACAAGGAGAGACAGTAAAAAAATCACCTACTACTTGTTTGTATGTTGAATGAAATACATTTCACTAAGCCAGCTGATAGATTTTTATAAGTTCTATAACTTTCATTATTACTTAGTTGAGCAATGATTAAAACATATATAATAATAATAAAAAATCAAAAAAATAATAATTATTTACAATAATAATAATAAAAATTTAATAATGACACTCAAATCAAACCATAATAAAAGTGCCTTTATTAAATAGAAATCATATACAATAGAATATTTGAATATTGAACACATCCACTTGAATAATGGATAGTCATTCAACAATCTGGGGCAGACAGACAGAATATTTTATACAGAGATTATCAATCCATAATAAATTGTTCTCATAATTTATCATCACCAAGCCTAGATATTATTATTAAAACAAAAAGATTTTACCTTAGTTTCTTGTAAATATAATTAACAGTATGATAAAGATCTTATAATATGAAACTATGTTGGTCATAACATTTACAGCCAGCCTTCGTGGCGCAGGGGTAGTGTCTCGTCCTTTCAACTGGAGGTCCCGGGTTCGAATCCAGGCATGACATTTTTCACACATGCTACAATTCATTCATATCATCCTCTGAAGATAAACCTTTATGGTGGTTCCGGAGGTTAAACAAAAAAAAAAAAATAGCATTTACAACCAACATAGAGAGGTGGGGAAATTCACATCCCATCATGGTGAGCTACCTCACCATGATGCTACCTCTCTCTTTTTCTGTTTAACCTCTGGAACTAAAGTAAGGTATTACTTCAGTGGATGAATGAGGATGATTTGTATAATGTGAATGAGGTGTAGTCCTGTACAATCTCAAGTCAACCACTCCTGAAAAGTGTGGTTAATTGAAACCCAACCACCAAAGAACACACTGGTATCCATAATCTAGTATTCAAATCTGTATAAAAGTAACTATCTTTACTAGGATTTGAATCTTGGAACTCTTAACTTTGAAATCAGCTGATTTGTGATGTCACTTTAACCACTAGACCAGCCCGAAGGGCTAACTCATCATGCTCCAACTGCTGCTTATTACTTATTTAATAAAAACAACTGGAATCTTGTTTTTATTTAAATTAAATTGCTGTGAACAATTTTTCATTAAAATCAATGTTACATCTATTAACAGCATTAGGAACTCATCAATCGGAGATTGAAAAGACCAATACCAATACCAATGGCTTTAACACAACACAATTTCTGTAAAAGATTAAACTGATTGTGTCAGAGTATAGTAATCAGTTAATATCATAGTCTTAAAATATGGCACTTTTAAAATTGTCAGCAATTACAATATTTTAACAAAGTTTCTTATGGGAAAATATTAAGAAAAAGAAGCATCTTCATTTAAAAAAAAAAACCCTGAAATTAGATTATTAAAAGTAAATTAACTGAAATAGATAACTTTACCCCCATATTAAATGGCAGTTCTTCATAAGATGCAAAGTTATGTTTATATAAAAAAAAAAGAAGCTATTTTGTCCCATATTTGATAAGTATGCCTATCTCCCGTCCAAACAGTTATTTTTTTTTTAAAGGTTTTAAAAAAGAAGTATAAGTATTTCTCTACAAATATATGTAGTTCTCTACATTAAAAAAAAATCAGATTAAAATATAAAATAAATAAGGAATAAAAAACACATCACTGAAGATGGGCTTAGGCTTAGGCTCAAAAGTGTTTTAATGATAATGTAAAAGTAAAGGTAAAAACGTTTCTTTTACTCTGTATTTTGCAGTGTGGCTAAAGGAAAAAAACACAGAGAACTAAATTTTGCAAATTTTGCATACAAAGGAAATATGAACTATAAGAAATTTAATTTAAATAAATTAAAAATATACATATATGTAAGTAAAAATATAAAGAGGAGGAATTATGAGTTTCTGTATTAAACAAGCATTATTCAATCAACTGGTCCCAGAATAAAGTTCTATTATAATTAGTGCTATGAAAATACCCACAACAATCATTCATCATACATATATATAGACACCACATAGGCATAAAACATAGATCACACATAACTTTAAGAATCTAATACAAACTTCCTCAATCAAGAAATGAAGTAGTGGTTATGTCACTTTTAAAAATAAAGATCTAAATTTTGGAATTGAAATCAGTTGGTTGGTTTGATACTATTCTGCATTCCTTTCTGCTGTCTGCTTATCTATTAACCTCAACATATTTATGCCCCTGTGCTATTTTGGGAGGTGCAATGGGATGCTCTTACAATATCTCTGCAAAAAATTGCCTGATATTCAAAATTTAGTAGTTTTTGAAGGCTAATTTTTGCATGCATCAGGTACATTCTTGATCTAACAGATCATGTATATCTGTTTGTTTGTTTGTTTTCATATAATGTAAAAACCAACTGACCAATTACTTCCAAATTTGCACGATACTTTCGTGTTATTCCAGGGAAGTTTTTAAGTCATTGACTGAAGCCCTAGCTCCCTTGAAAGTTAAGATATTAAAAATATTCATTATTTCTTTGTCTCCAAAGATAGAAGTTGTCAATTAAAGATATTTATTAAGGAAGAAATAGATTAATCCGTTTACTTCTTTATTACATTTCTGCCAACATGGCAAAGAAGTTATGAATACTTTGTCATCAAAGGTGTATTTACTTCAGTTACAATAGTTACTATTATTTTATATTTTGTGATTTAGTTTCTTTAAAGCCTGAATACTATAATTATTATTTATCAATATTATTTTTGCAACCATGAGGATAATGCATAGTGCTGGGGTCTAAGAGGTGGACCCTTCTGGGTAGATGGAAATGTGACTGATGCAAGCTTAGCGGATGTACAGGGTTCTGGTCCCTCTGCAAATTGGGAATAGCTTGCGAAGTGAGCCCTGCGGCCATGGGAGGCCCTGAGTTGGCTCCGGGATTTG
>JAAAKQ030057135.1:0-15986 GCA_010016005.3 Zanna intricata
CAAATCCCTCAATTTTTTACCAATTTTGAGGGGACTCCAGCATGTATTGGATCAGTTCATCTGGCGAGAGGCCCTCAATACCCAGCGTCCACCTTCGGTTGGCCCATTTGAGACATTCGAAAAAGAAGTGCTTCACAGTATCTTCCGCTGGACAGTGGGCGCATCGCGGGGAATCCTGACGTCCAAATCGATGCAGGTTGGCATTGGTGCAACCATGCCCTGTCAGTAACTGAGCAACGAAGTAGCCCACCTCACCGTGTTTTCTGTTTGTCCACAACTGCAAGTCCATTGGTCCCGTGAGCCATCTATCGCTCCATTCAGCGTAAATAATTTGTTTAGCCTCTTCCTTACTAACACCCACGTAGTGGAGAGAACGGTCTCTGATTAATAGATCGATGGGTACAACGTCAGCCAGTACGCATAGTGCAGCATAGCTCGTCGTTCTATAAGCTGAGACTACCCGGAGTAGCGTGTTTCTATGTATGGTGATCAGTCTGTTAAGATTTCGCTTGATGGCGACGGTTTTGCCCCAGATCGGAAAGGCATACAGCATAATTGAAGTGATTGACGCCATTATTATCATCCTCCGTTTCGAGGCTCTGGGCGCACCTAGCGAAGACATAAGTCGAGCTAAGGATTGAATAATAATTCCGCTGTGTCGCACACGTGTAGAACATGTCGCGTGAAACTCATACTACGATCGATTAATACTCCTAAGTATTTAAAACAATCAACCCTCGGTATTTCTGTTCCTACAACATATAGGTTAATAGGAACTATTCTGCGCCGGCCAGTCAAGTCAATGTGATGAGTTGCAACTTCTCCGGAGCGAGCCTCAAACCATGATCCTCCACCCAAGTCATAATTGAAATAAGGGCCAAGTTGCCCAGCTCTGCGACTTCAGCCTCGTCCGAATCGCCAATCATCAGCGCTAAGTCGTCGGCATACGCTATCAATCTGGTAGATGCCGGCCACTGAAGACTTAAAATGACGTCAAATACAATTAGGCAGATTAGTGGGTCCAAAACGGAATCCTGAAGGACCACACCAAACACGTTCCATTTCAGTTACCCATCAGTTGTTTCAATATGAGAGCGGCGATTGCGGAAATATTGTGATATTTACCAAAGCAGTTAAGAGCTTATTCCCTTGTTTTTAAAACTATTATAGCCACATCCCAAGAAATCGAACCCAAAGCGTTTCTGATGTCCAAGAAAACAAGCGCCGGGATACCACGGGTTCGCCGAGTTCCAGAACTGACCTCAGCTGCCCGTTACAGAACATTGCCAATAGTGGAACCTTTCGGAAACCCTTCGGCCCTTTCGGAAACCATACTGATATGGGTACAAGCCCTCACCGTCGTCCAACTCAGCAACCAGCCGGTTGAAGATCGCTCTCTCAAGACCTTGGCGATGTTGTTCAGGAGACCCAGAGGCAGAAGTTTCCGACCAATTGTTGTATCTCCGTGCTTGGGGATAAACACCACTCTGGACTCCTTCCAGCAATCGGGGAAGATCCCAGTCTCAAACTGATCATTAAGAAGTTGCAAGATGATGCCGGGTGTTTTTTCATCAGTCCCTTCAGAACAGAGGCCGGAATGCCGTCCGGGCCCAGAATGCTTGTATTTCTCAGGCCAGTGATGGCATGTGCAACTTCGCCCATGGTAAGGTCTTCTTTCAAAGATATCGACCGGGTCGATGGAAACTTTCTCGCAAGGGAATAGCCGTTGCGTAGCAGCGGCGGCATCATCCCCTGAGAGCAGGGGAAGTCTGCGGCCGAATCTTTTTGTTACAATCTTGTAGGCGCAGCCCCAGGGGTCATTTTCAAGCAATTCACATAGTGCCTTTCAGCTATATTTTTAGTTTGTTTGATCAAGTAGTTGAGAGTTCTGCGAGCAAGTCTATAGTCATCCGTGGCCACCTCAGCGTTACTGCTGCTCTGCCTTCTGAGCCGTTGCGCAGATCTTCTTTTATGTTGAGCGGCACGACGGAATGTCCTTAAATGCTCACTCCACCAGTGCACCGGCTTAAGATCACCATTGAGACCGAAAATGTATCCACCCTAATCCGTGGTCGGATTTAGGGCTGGTCCGGGAGTGGGGGATCGATGAAGATTCAAGGGCGGAGAGGTATTGAGTTAAGGGTTCAAGGCATCTGTTCGCAGTAAGAGTGTATTGTACCAATAAATGTGTAATCTTGAACAGACTCAGCCGATTACTCCTAAGTTATGTCGTTAATTGAAACCACACCTCCAAAGAACACCGGTTTCCACAGTAGCATTCAAATTTATATAAAAAAAACAAGTACCTTTCAAGGACTCGAACAATAGAACTCTCGACGAAAGTCGACTGATTTTGTAATGATGAGTTTAACCCCTACACTAATCCGGTGAGTTAGATAGAAAATAGTGAGGTAAAATTAATGGCTAGTTAATACCTTCCCTATTAAGTATACGTTTTTATAATCAAACCTTTTTTTTTCCTCTCCTTCCTGGGTCGGACCTACAATTAAGTATCGCTCAACCACCCACCAACTGTGCGTCCGGCACGGCAGCTGGGCCCCATCGGGACAGGATCTTTCATGCCTCATCATCGTAGCCCATCCATGCAAGCACGGACGAACCGCGACTCCGCATAGGGCTGTCCCCTTCCCTCAGTCTCTCCAATCGCACTAATCATCCCACTCTTGTTGTTCTTCCTTCTTTTTCAATAGTCCGGTTACCCATCCTCTAATCCTATCCCAGTTACTGGGATCTTTTAGCATCCACACCAGAGTAGTTTCGGGGGTCATCTCCGCCAAACCCAATTCGTTCTTCAACTCTCCTCAACGGGGGCATTCAATAAATGTGTGGCAGGCAGAGTCAATCTCGCCACAATATTGTCAGTTTCACCACTCCCGTTTCTTAAATGTGTACAGATAGTCGTTATATGCCCCATAACCGGAGAGGAATTGGGAGAGTTAATACCACCTCTCCGTACTCCCTCCCCAGCCAAGGACCCAGTCTTGGTATGAGACGCTTTGTCCATGCCGCCACTCTGGTCTTATCCCAAATGGAATGCTATTCCTCCTTTAGCACTGAGGTGGCGTCTCCCTTTGGTACGCCATCACATGCTTGGCCATCAATCGGATGGGTGGAATGTTAGAAAGCACTCCCGCAGCCACCCTAAAAATACATACATACACCGTCAAACCTGTACATATTTTATATATAGAAACCTACCCCACCATTCCTATTTACAAGTAAAATGGGTGAGCAATTGAAAAAATATGAAATTAAAACTTTTATTTTTTTCCAGTAACATTTAGTAAAGAAGAGATTTTTTTATGATGGACTGATTTTATTTAACAGTAATTAATTATGATGGACTATGTTGATCGAACGAACAACTTGCGTTTGCATTTAATACATCCTACAAAAATAAAAATAATTTAACTACTGTACAAAATTTGTTTTGCTTGTATATACAACTGAAAATATAGAAACATTATGGGCTGCAATGTTACAAAGCTCCAAACCATCTGTTGATCATCCTGTTTCTAGAATTTAGCTAGAACACCGATGTTTTAAAAGTTCTTCATTAGAATTTACATTATCATTCATATAACATTGACCCTTATCTAGTTAATAGTATGATTGTATTTTTTGTCACCGTTTTCTGAATTTTTTATTTGTTCAGCACATTATTAACACATGTTAATGAGTAATGAATCAATCACATTTCCACTCTTATGTAGATATGTAAATAGATAAAACTTCCGATACTAAGCAATAAAGAACCTTAATGAAGTGCACTAAAAAAAAGATATTCGGTATTTTTTTACTTTTCAGTTTTATTCAGCAGTAGATTTGCAGTATTCTTTGAGAATTCTCAAAAAATACTTCTTGCGATTTGAAATTTGAGTGTTCTCTGTAATAATTTGTCCAAATTTCTTTGTGTAATATGATAGGATATTGTACCCTCACGTCAGAGGGGTATTTTCGAATGTCACCTCAAATAAAGGAAGAATCTCAAATCGATCCACATATGTATCGTTTTCAATAGGTTGAAATGACTGATCATACAGTTAGGTGAACAATATATATATTTAAACGATTTTTTCCCAGCTTGTTCATATTTACATTTTACGATAGTATTCAAATACTATCTTTACTAGTTATTTTTTTACGAATTTGAATACTAGATCGTGGATACCGGTGTTCTTTAGTGGTAAGGGTTTCAATTAACCACACATTTCAGGAGCAGTCAACCTGAGATTGTACAAGACTACACTTAATTTACATTCATACACATCATCCTCTGAAGTAATATCTTACGATAGTTCCGGAAGCTAAACAGATAAAGAGAGAGAGCATGTTTATATCTACATTTTACGATACTCTTTGCCAACAAGATTGCCGTATCACATAATATGCAAGTGTTTCTTCTTCTTTGAAGAGCACTCAAAGAGAAATTTCATACTTAAATTAATACATTTCCTGGGAATATGGTATATGATGGAAAGCATAAAAACAAAGTATGTAAATCGAAATGTTTCCTTCAAAATATAATGGTCTATGAATGTTTAAAAATGTAGTAAATTCTATTAAATTGCCACTCAGTAATAAATATAATTTTTAAGTTTATAAATAAAATTTTAAAAAAAATGTTTAAAGTGGTTTGTTTTATTGGCTCAACCATTATACATAATTAGTTTACTTCCTTCTCACAGAAAATTTCTAAAAATGGAGGCCTAAAATAATTCTCAAAAAAAACAGATTATTTATATTTTTTAATGATAAATCTGTTAAAAAATTTGTAATTTTTCTTTTCTTTTTAATTTTATTTTTATAAAATACAAAAGTATATAAAACGTTATAATATTATCATCAGTAGTGTTTCATTAAAAAGCATTAAGCAGATATAAAATAATAATACACGTAGATTTTTTATTCTTTCTTTTTTATGTTACTCTAATTAATCATTTATCGTCCAATTATGACTGGATAAGAATATATATGTGGATAATAATACGGGTAATGCCATAATGGATAACCATAAGAGTAATAGAATGATTCTGATCCTTCCAACGACTCTTCAATTTTTTCATTTTTCTTTAGTCTTCCAACAATTACAGCACCATCACAATATATAATAATTATGGATAACGCAATAAACAATAACAGCACCTGAAATAGATAAAAAAAGACAAATTAATGATGATATGATTAAAATAGATACTTATTTAATTAATCTTATAATAATTAAAATAATCTTCCCTTTTTCCAGATACGAAATATTATTTATTATTTTTTTTTTTTTGTTTAACCTCCAGAACCACAATTAAGTATATCTTCAGAGGGATGAGATGAATGACTTGTAGCGTATGTGAAAAATGCCATGCCTGACCGGGATTCGAACCCGGGACCTCCGGATGAAAGATCGAGACACTACCACTCGGCCACGAAGGCCGACATTATTTATTATAAATAGGTCAAAGATTTGTTTCAATTTTTTTTTTTTTCATTTTTTGTTTATAGTCGCATCAACATTAAAAGTCATTAGGGACTTAAATAAAACTAAGTGTTCATAAATATCAAACATTACATAAAAAATATCGAAACAGAAACATAACCACTATGCTATTTTCATTAGCACACGGTACTCCCGCAAGGGATCTCATGTAAGCAAAACCGCAAGATTGATTTATTCATTTCAATATATGTAGAGAAACCGCAACAGTATTTTGATGCATTTCTTTTGGTTGAGCAATCCCTTCACATCTGAACCCAGGTTTAATTGAGAACGAAGTGTCCCAAACACTGGGAAACTTTTTTATGGTTTCAATGCTTTCAAGAGAATAAAAAAAAGAAACGATCAAGTTAATCTTAAGCCCCAATGTTTACAAAATATATTTAAAATCTTATTGGATTCAAATTTTTATCACATAATTTTTATATTTTTAAATTTTGTTCTATTAAATATAAATCATACAAATTACTGATACCGTTTACAAAATAGTACCAAAGGAGATTTTTGTATTATTCAACGTGTTTCATTGATTGAATTTATAAAATTCTGTTATAATGATTAATTTTACCTTCTTTTTGTGAAGAGCTGATAAACTGCTAGAAAATTTTACTGCTGCATGGTTTTTAACTCTATTAAAACAAATAAGTAATAAATCATCATTCAGAATAATATCAATGAAATAAATCCCTACCCACAATTTATAAAATTTGGTTACTTTTTACTGTTTCAACCATGAAAAATTTTAAAACTACTTGATAAATTTATTTTATTTTTATTTTAATGAAGCTTATTCAAATAAAAAAGTTTTCAACCCGCATTAAAATAGAGACAATAAAATTTTGAGTAACCACAAAAAAAAGTGTTGAAAAGATTATTTCTGTAATAATATTTTTGTAATAAATCACTAAATTTAATATATTTTGTTACGTGTTATTAAAAGGCGTTTTCAGATAAATATACTTTTCAGAACTTTATTATAATGATAAAGAACAAATAAGACTTTTTACCGACTTTTTGAAGAAATATACAGCATTACTTTTGGTCGCACGGTCTGACTGAAGTGTAGATGACTTTTTTTTACGTTTTAAGGTATGAGGATTATGAAGGTACTACAAATGTATAAAATTTTGTGCTCGATAATCTCAAAAATGACATTTATACAGGTATATAAAAATTTGTACCTCGAAAGTCTCCAAAACTACTTGATCAATTTCATTGAGATTCAGATATGCTGTAGTAGTTTATCTTAAGTTCATGTGAGAATTTTATGAAGATTTGTTGAGTCGTTTTTGAGTTACACTCAATTTTTCCAAAAACTTTGCAAGTTTTATTGCTCAGAAAATCTCCAAATTTACTAAATAAATTTCATTAAAATTTAGATACGCTGTAGTAGTGTATCTGAAGTTGTGAATGTGAAATTTTGATTAAGATTGGTCGAGTCTTTCTTGAATTATACTCAATCTAAAGTCGATAACATAACTTTAATTTGAGGCTGGTAGCATATAAAAAGATAGGATACTCGACCGGGATTCGAACCTGGGACTTTTGCATGAAATTCCGAGTCGCTACTTACTCAGCCAATGAGGGTGGTTATAATAATTTAAGTTTCTTATAAACAGAAAATATATTTTAATATTAAATAAAATAGAAAAGTTAAAACTCTTTTAGTTTTTTCATTTAATTTATGTTTTGTATATTTCTTGTGCAAAAGTTATACAAAAAATAAAATGAGGAAGATTCGGTCTTGTAGACAGAATTGTAGTAGTAACTATGGTAACTAAAACAGATAGACCTTTTGACGAAGAAAACTTCACAACTTAATTCTGTTGCCATTGTGACAGAAATTAATTTAATTTTTAATTAGTTAATAGTTTTTCTTCTTTAATGAATATCTGTAATTGACAACTTCACCTTCAAGGGGGGCTTTGTCTATAGCTTTAAAAACTCCCTGGGATAACACGAATGTATCCTGCAAATTTGAAAGCAATCGGTCGTTTGGTTCTCACGTGATGCGATAACATACAAACTTTTGGCTTCACATATAAGATTTATGTAGTTGTGAGCGCGCGCGCACGCCTTAGCGCGCAAATGTCTGTAAATACATTATTTTGTGCATGAAAAGAAAACTGCATATTTACAGCACTACATAACAGTATACTGTACTCACAAAAAATATTGTTATAATGAACTAACTTTATGTCCATAAAACCAGTTCACTACATTTTATATTATTACCTAACAAAATCAGATTACACATTATTCCATGTTAGGTATCCATAACATGTAGCAACTAATTGATTGTTTTTTTTTCATATTTTTTTATAACATGAATTAAACAATCCAAACGTGTAAAAATTTAATAAATTTATTGTATTTCTATACATTAATATTTTGTTCTTAACCTTAATACTGATCTAAATTTTTAACTTTTGTTGTTATATAAATATCGTTTGCAATAATTAAATTATGTTAATGACTTGAAATATGTGTTAAACAGTATATAAAAAAAAAGTAGCTCACAAATATAAAATACATATATTGTTTTGTGTGTGTGTGTGTGTGTGTGTGTGTGTGTGTGTGTGTGTGTGTGTGTGTGTGTGTGCGCGCGCGTGTGTTTATATATATATTTATATGTATATTATAAAATAACATATCGTGAGTCATTAATAACCAACGCCCAGCAAAAACCACAGAAGATAAATTGATGTAAATTTGTATTCACGTTCTTCTTACAGTGTAAGTACACAGTAAGAAAGCATTTTTTTAATTCTCCGAGTTTAAAGAGTTAAAACGGAGTAATAATCAGATTTAATATTTTTATAATTTCTGAGTAACAATCGTAGACATCAATTTGATTCTTGATGTGTACTTAATGTGAATATCTAAAAACAAATATCTAAATTTTTTTGAAATTCCGAGTTTAAAAGGTGGTTCAACATCAACGTCATGTAATTATTCCACGCAGGCAGAAAAAATTCTATTTTAATCACAAAGGAAATACTGAGGAAATTGTTATTTATTTCATCTTGATTCAGCATTAAACGGTAAATAAAAACAAATGACAATTGAAACAAACTGTTATGAAAAGCTTACCGAACATCTTTAGCAGCATTAAATAGAAATACAGTTTAAAAGAACAAATGATTTCTGGTGGTAGTTGTTTGGATTTAAGATAATCAATGGATAACAACAATAATGAAAAGCCGAAAACATCGTCCCGGCAAAAACACTAATTTCATATGTATGAATTATTTATTGCCTTTTATTATTTAACAATAATAAAGATCATGTGCTAAACTGGAAATTACCTTATCGTAGACCAGCTGATCGTAATTCAGCTGTAATTTTACTGTGTCCACCCTTCTCTCTCTTTTTCTGTTTAGCCTCGGAACTACCGTAAGGTATTACTTCAGAGGATGATATGTATGAATGTGAATGAAGTGTAGTTTTGTACAATCTCAGGTCAACCACTCCTGAGAAACGTGATTAATTGAAACCCAACCACCAAAGAACACCGGTATTCACGATCTAGTATGCAAATCCGTATAAAATTAACTACCTACTGTGTCCATCCTTCATAATAATAATAATACACGATAAATATCAATTACCTCTACTATTATTTTTGTTAATTAATAATTATTCATTATTATTTATCGTTATTTTATTCATATTCTATTTAAAGGTATAATTTATTAAACAGTTTTTTAATAAACTTTTGATATATAAATATCTAATATTTTATGATTCCTGTTAATTTGCGCCAAAATATACACAGAAAAATGGCAGTTTCATTTCTCTTGATGAGAATAGAGAAAAACGTGTGATTGTAGTCAGTGCCACCATCTGGCGAAATATAGACGAAACGTAAGTTTGCTTGCTGTCGGAGAAGAATAAAAATGGTAATTACATTTTTCGTGGTGAAAAAAGAGTAAAAACATGTAAAAGTGTCAATGAATATTTAATAGTGAAACTAGCTTTATATAAAGAAAAATGCATAACAAAGCGATATTACCGGTTATCATATTAATGTATGTTTTTTTTAGAAAACTAAAAGTCGCGTCCTTTCATTAGAAGCTAGAAATAAATTACTAGAAATTAATCCCGTTTGCCGTTTTCTTGAATTTATTTTCGCACTTACATTTGAGTTTTTGACGGAAATTCACTCACTCCCAAAACGGGAAGGCTTGATAAAATAGACTATAACAATTTTTTTTAGAATTAAATTTTAACAATTGTAAAATCAGTACTATGAAATAATTTTTTTTCTATAGGAAGAGGGGAAAACTTCTTTTAAAGGCACCAGGTGTGCTGGTATCATCCAGACTAGAAGAGCTATTACCGCTTTTCTAGTCTGGTCACTAAACTGGTAAATTTCTCTATGTTCCTGAATGAGCAAATCGAAAGAACACCACCGACACATAAGGTTCAGACACTGTACTGTAGGAATATGCAACTTTCAGTGCCTATCTACGCTACACCGCGGACATGAGTGTGCGATACTTCACAATCCTGTTAGCGGGTCCGCCCATCTCAGCCCCTTAGGAATTATTAAAAATTTTTTTTAATGGAATAGTATTTTTCACACGCTAAAAAATTAATTTATTATCTATTAATTTTAAGAGGGCTTAAACTTGTTGTTACTATGTAAATAAATAAATAAATATCACTGAGGTTGAAAATAAGCTTGCACTTAACTAGATTATAATCGCTGTCGGCGTTTGCTCCAGGTAACTCCGACAGTAAATGCACTGGTTTCTAAATGTACTTTTCATCAATATTTAAGTCTAATAATAATAATAATAATAATAATATATATATATATATATATATATTATATATATATAAAATAATATTTTGAACATTGATATAGTTTTTAAATATAATCTGACTTAATTAGTAATTATGATTATATTACCCCAATATTAACCACGATACTTTCTCAGCCGTAGAAAATATACGGTATGCAACTCTCTAAAATGACATTAATGCACTTTTACGAAGTTTACGACTCCCGCAAAGATTTACGACGTAGATTATTTCGCAATCGTTTATCAATAGCTATCATTATAGGTTTGTTACATAACGTACCATTATTGCATCATTCGTTGAGGGGATTTTTAACGAGAAATTATTATCATTTCTTTAAGTATAGACATCTTTAATTAGTTTGGAAATGTCTAGTTGATAATTTATTTCTTTATTCTTTATTTAAAAGGACTGATTTTTATTATACTATATAATTATTTTAATTATAATTTATAATGTATAATTATATTTTACTCAGTGATTGATTGTAATATTAATAAATGTTTACAATATTTATAACGATTACAAATTACTTAACAAGATTCACCTGTATTACACATATAAATCATTAATAAATTTAAAACTTCATAACTTCAAAAAATTCTAATAGTATCTAACGCAGTAGTTAATGGAATTTACATCGATATCATTCAACATGCTCGTTTACCTTTTTGTCGTCGTATTCCAACTAGTTCTACTGTAATTACTTATCCCTCAGTTTATTTACTTATTACAACAATGGAGAAGGTAAAACTTTACCATAAAAGCTGTTACAGATTTTAACGGTTCTACTTTGTTATCTTTGTTTGTTGTAAACATTCTAAAAGATTGTTGTTAAGAATGAATTTTTTGTAAAAAAAAAAAAGAAAAAGTAAAATAATTCTACCTTCTCAGCTGTTATTATTTTTCCGTATTTACCATTTTATAACCGGATTATTTATCCATCGTAACCACACTTACTTTATTAGCTAAACCAGAAAGATATAGAAAACAAATCGCATTATTTTAAATTTAATTTATAATTAAATTAGAATCTACTCACAGATAGCTTCATAACTTTGCAGTCAATATTAATTGTCCTATGTAAATGTAAGGATATTTATTTTTAACTCAGAATAACGAATCAGGCAAGAATCAATTACTGGTGATTTCAATAAGAATCAGACGCAATTTATACAAACTATGTTCACTTAATTAATATTCATTAAAAAATACAATGACAAATCTTGTTTTTTTTTTTAGATTTTAATTAGAAAACATCTTACATTAATTTTTAAATATAAATACATTTTAATATAATTTATTATCAAAGATGTTGCGATAATCTCACAATTATTTTCAATGTTTACTAATATAATAAAATACTTAATCAGATTCATTTAAATAATTATATAAAAAAACAAAAATTTTCTTTCTTACTTTACCGCGTTATAAATTTTTTTTATATATAAAAAAAATATATACTTCATTTAATTAAAAATAAAATCTCCCGTATTAACTTCAACATCACGTTGGAAATTTCCACATGAATATTAATACAAATGAATATTTATCATACACTACATGATATTGTGCACGACCACACGTAATACATATACGTGTAATGATAGCTAAACATATAAGCACCATAAGTCACATTATATTTTTTTCCAATAATTTTAAGGCTTAATTAGTTAATTAGTTAACTTCATAATAAATACTTTAAAAAAAAAAAAAAAAAACACAAAATGATCCTACTTTATTTCCTAATCATGTTTAGTTAATCAATAAAATTTCATTCCATAACTAAATTATTCTTCAAAAAAATAATTTTAAAAATATTGACGATTTCCTTTCTTTTAGTACTTTTTTACCTTTTAATTACTTTTACCTGTATACCTTTAAAACAACCTATGTTGAACGTGAAAAAAGTATATGCCTATATAATAACTACTTCAATCGCGTCGCTATATTTTTCCAGATTATCTGTGAGCATATCATCACGAAAATCCCAAAAATTCGTAGCTCTGACTTTTCCTGCAGATGAATTTCTCTTTCTTTGGCATACTTTTATCAGCTCCCACCCACTTCACGCTAGTTAGTTACATAGTCTCACACCCACTAGTTAGTTTACGCGTATAACGACGGAAAATCTGTCTTTCATCTACATTTATTTAAATGTCGAAGAAGCTTAGTGGAATCTCGATTTTATAAATAAAGTTTAAATAAATTTAAACACCCTTGTGAAGTATTCAGTAGAATGTATTTTTTCGTCGACTATTAACGAAGCTTTTCATACCTAAAATATTTTGCAAAATGTAGTGGATATGCTCTATCGAGGTTTTTCCGTCTATCAAATACTTTATAATATCTATTAAATACTTTAATACTATCAAATACTTTCAGTCTCGATCAATTAATACGGTATTATTGATTTTTGTATCGATTTCGTCTGTCATAACGGTTTTTTGTTGGCGGGTTTTGAGCATTCGTCACTTTGAATGGATGTACTATCACGTTTAAATTTAGCAACTCACTTTTTACTGTCGGAAACGAAGGAATAGAATTCTTTAAAGTTGAATCTAACTTTTTTGGTATTTCCGACGCATTTAAACACTTTAAAACCAAGTTAGTATACTTGTTATAACTGAAATGGATTAATAAAAATGACTGCCAATGATGTTTCGCCGCTAAAATGTGAAATATGTAAACATTTGCTTAATATATTTTTAAATAAAGTAGCAATTTTTGGGGTTTTTCATTGAAAACATAATTTTTTTATATTTACTTAAAATATGTAATATATGTTGTTATTTTTTTTAATTTGAGGAAACGCACGCTAATTTAGACATAGATCATGTAACAACTGTTCTTATTACATAACTGTCAAAAAATGACTAACGTTTATAGGATATATGTATGTATGTTTTCCTACCATAGCAGTTCAATGGCCGAACCGATTTGGATGTATGATCCTACGTTGGAATCCTTATATTATGTGGACTGCCATAGGCTATAAAAATATATATTTATGTATATTTAATTGTAACTACAAGACCAAAAGATTTGATGTGGACACCACATGACTTTCTTGTACGCCTATTAAATGAAGTACGCACATTTTTTTAAAATGAAAAGTACATAATATTTTATTTTATTAATAAATTCGGAGATTTTTTCGTATTTTCATTTTTTTTCTATTTTTATTATTGAATTATTATTTATCGTAATTTTTTTTACAATCATAGGTTAATAATTAATAAATCAATATATTTAAATTCAGAAAAAAAAAGTTAAAAAACGGAAATGAATTCTGATTCCAACCGAGGTGCCTTCCCCTTTTAAGATCCAAATACCTCATTAATTAAAATTTGATTTAGCTATAACACTGGAACCAATGAAAATAAGTACAACTTATGATATATCATTGAAAAGCTCTCAGTAAGGGTTTATACCTGCAGTTAAGAAAATTTCCAAACTCCAGTTGTTTTTTTTGGATTTTGGGCTTTTTTTTGGATACTTTTGGTTCAGTCGACTGCAGTTATAAAGAGAGGTGCTCAACTAGATGTTACAACAGTCCTACATCCAAAATTTCAACATTTTACGGCTTATAGTTTTTGAGTTTTGCGAGATACGATAGTACGTACAGACGTCATGCCGAAACTAGTCAAAATGTTGGATCATGTAACCATATTCTGATTCTTGCTCTTATTTGCTTCATCTTATTACTGCTAAATATTAACTAATAATCCCTTTCTTTTATTAATAAAATTAATAAAAATAATAGATAAATAAAAATACAAATATAAAATATAAATAAAAATAATCTACGCTTAGAAATTAAATAAATTTAATAATCTGTAAATTAATTGACAACGGACTGCTTCTACCGAGCTGAGAGAGTCGTGAAGAAAACCGGTGCAACCGCCCGACGCACCACCATTGGTCCGCTTTACGCCAAAATTTTATTGCTAAATATTTTCTAATAATCCATTTCTTTTATTTAATTTTTATAATTGTTTTTGTTATTTTACAACTGCTAAAAAAAGAGTGCAACGTTCTTAGGTACATGTATTTTTGTTTGTTTCACTGTAGCAGCTCAACGACCGAACCGATTTAGATCAATGACCCCGGGTTGGAACCCGGAACTGCCAAAGGCTATATAAATATGTATGAATATCATATATTTATAAAAATATATACTATGTAGTAGTGGAGAAATTTTCCGGTTGAAGCTTAAATTTTAATGAAATGAATTAATGAACTGTGAACTGTGAGCCTATATCATTGTGTGAGATGGGTTTGAACTGAATGATTCGAATCAATCAAATGAATACTATTACAAAAATAATAGAATTAAATTTACGTTAAATAAAATAAAATAAATCTAAATAATTTTTATTTAATAATTATTGACTTCCCGTTGGGACTTTTTGTGAGACTAGAGTGGTGAGGTGATGCGAACATCTCGTGCGAGGCTAAACCAATCATTTCCATGAACTCGTAACAAACGGAATGCCCTCTGGGTTGATGTTTTGGAAGGTGCAATGAGGTGCTCTTATCTGTAATATCTTTGCAATCAATCTTTCTATATTCAAAATTGAAATGGAGTATATTTTAATAGGTTGAGGACTAACTTTAGCACGTATCAGGTAAATTCTCGATCTAACAGATCGTAGTTATTTGGAAATATTATTATATCTTCGCAACCAATCTTCCGATTTTCAAAATTTAAACGGGGTATTTGTTAGCATAATACAAAATCACGATGGAACCTCCTAATCAGAACAAAGTGTTGGTCAACGTATTTGTCAAAATGTTTTGTTTTTCGATAGTCATATTTTTAATTTGTAGTAACTATCTCTTGTTATAATATTTAATTAATTATTTGGAAAGAAATTAGAAATGTGATAACCGCTCGATAGAAAATAAGTAATACCATTTTAAATGATCAGGTTAAAAACGCGCTGTAATCAAAAGATTTTTATTAAAGTAATCAAAAGGAGCATTTTATTAAAATAATGTCTAAGAGAGCGGGGTTAGTAAGGAATTTTTCAATAATTTTTTTTTTCCAGTATTATTTTCCATAAACTTGAAAATGAACAAGTAAAATTTGCATTACGTCTAACTCCCTTCGAGATGCCGCATCTTCTCTATAGCTCACTCTTAACCAATTGTTTTAAAAATTAGTAGAATCAATTCTACTACTTGTCAACGATGGATGAAGTTTTTGATTGTAGGTTGAACATTCCTGAAATACCATACAAAATAATATTAATGTCGTCAGAAATAGTTAAACACAGTATCTTATAACCGTTAAGTGTTTTTAACTTATAGGAACTGAAACCATGAAGAAATACAAAAATCTGGGGGTTATCATTTGATCAATGGGCTTTTATTAAACGACTGTCCAAAAAGGAGTGTAATGTATTTAGAGTGTATGTATGTTTATTCCACCGTTGCAGCCCAACGATATATATATGCAATTTATATACATTACCCTACGATGGAATCTTAACATTACCGGGAGTGCCATAGGCTATATAAATATGATATACTGTCTGTCTGCCTGCTTGCCAGCCTGTTGTCAGCCTCTCTCTCACTCACCCCCCCCCCCCCCCCCCCCCCCCCCTTCCCCCCTCCCCCTCTCCCCCCCTCCCCCCCCTCCTCCCCCCCCCCCTCCCCTCCC
>JAAAKQ030057146.1:0-34934 GCA_010016005.3 Zanna intricata
ATGTCGTTCCATCCAGTCTGAAATAACTTTTAATGCTCGATTGGCTTGTGATGTTACCTCCATTTCTGTTTTCCCCTTAGCCATTAACGCCAAGTCGTCCGCATAAGCGACTACCTCAGTATTGGCTGGGAATTGTTGCCTTAGTACCGAATCAAACACAACATTCCAAATGAGGGGGCCCAAGACCGATCCCTGGGGCACCCCTCCTTGTAGACGCCTAATTATTTTTCCATCTATAGTTTCTACTGTGACCCTCCTATCTGAGAAATATTCAGACAACTGTCGAAGTAGATAATCACTAATGCGTCTTTTTTTGAACGCTGCGAACGCTATGTCCCATGCAATCGACCCGAAGGCATTCTTGATGTCTAATAATACCAGAACCGGAATCTGCCTGGTCCTCCAGGTTCCGGCTCTGGCTTCTTCCGCCCAAGCGACCACCTTTCCTATCGCCTGTAAGGTCGACTTCCCTCTAACAAACCCGAATTGGTTAGGGTGTAGCCCCCCTCGTTCCTTAATTTCATCACTTAGTCTACGAAAGATGGCCCTTTCCATCACTTTGGCTACTGAGTGAAGCAGACATATTGGCCTCGCTTTCATGCCGCCAGTTTCTTCACTTCTCTTAGGTATTAAGACTATTCTAGCCTCTTTCCACAGCGATGGAAAGCAACCATCTTGCAAGTGAGCGTTAAACATTTGATGCATTTGAACTGGAGAGCGCCGCATCAATTCTTTGATGACTTGAGCGGGTATCCGATCAGGTCCCGGAGTACTATTGTTTTGTAGGCCGTCCACTGCCAACTGGATCTCCTCGATGACAAAGCAACGTCGTTCAAACTCATTAACAATCTCCATGACGGCTCCTGGGCACGGAAACAGCTCATCCAGCAATAGTTCCGTCTCGGCGGATCCGCGTAGGAGTGGTCGTCTTCCAAGTTTTTTCATTGTTATTTTATACGCCATCCCCCACGGGTCCGCATTCAAGTCAGCACAAAGTTCAAGCCACTTATGTTTTTTGATATCCTTTATTCTGAAATTTAAAGTTTTCTTTTTATCTCTATACCGCTCTATGTCCTGCCTTAGCTGTAGATCTGAGGACCCATTTCTACGTGACCTTTGAAGTGCTCGTCGAGCTTTCAATAGTTCCCCCCTCAGATGCTCGATTTCAGGGGTCCACCAATAAACGCGTTTAGGTAGATGATGTCTTAGCTGTAGGTCATTGATTGCCTCTGTCATTGCATGCTGTAAAGCCTCAGGAGTGAATGTTTCAGCTCTAAACTTATCACTAACCCGTTTAGCAATTTCATGCGCTTGTGCAGGACTCGGTCTATAGCCAGGACTTTTTTGCCTAGGATGACCTCTGTTTTCTTTTAGTGATGCCAGTACCGCCAGGTGGTCACTTGCTGTCTCGTCGGGTAACACTACTGCATAACTACCGTCTGTATTCCACCTCTCATCAAGTTAAGTAATGTAAAGCATGTTAAGTTAACTTTTCACTTTCTACGCAAATTGACCAAATACAGTTTAAACTATTTTCTAACTATAAAATTGTTATTATATTTCTTACACAGTAATAAGTATTTACATATAAAATTCCCACGAAGTCTACGAATATATACACATAATATATAAGTATGTATATATTTGTTCTTACTTTGTACTTATTAATTTTATTTTTTATTTACTCAATTTTATCTTGTTATATTATTTTTTCTATAACTATTGATGATGATTGATTAACAATTGAATTCTGTAGTTTTTGAATTTATATCTATATTAAAGACTTACTCCTTCCTTATATATATTAAAGAGCTATAATCTTCCTTTTAATTTAATTTCTATTTGTTTATTAAACATATGATATTTGATTAAATAGAATGTAGAGACTTGTTTTATTGTTTGAAGAAACAAATATGTTAGATAATTATTAAAAATATTTCTAATTTTTTCCACTCAACCTTACGTTTGTTGCTAAAAATAATTTTTTTTTTAATTATAAAACTACTGTAATTTATTTTACGAAAAATTATTTCAAAATTCATTATTTTATAACAATATTCATTAAAAATATTATAATATTTTCGTCGTCATATATTTAATCAGAGTCCACCGGGTTTGTCTAGAAGTTAACTCTTCATCGCAAATCAGATGTTTAACAGCTGATTTTCCGAGGATCCGAGGATTGAAATCCTAGTAATGGTTAATTACTTTTACACGGCTTTGATTTTTACTAGACAGTGAATACTGGTGAATCTTGGTGGTTAGGGTTAAATTAACTATACGGCTCAGGAATAATCGCCCTGAGTTTGTATAAGACTACACCTCCATTTACATATCATACATATTTTCCTCATCTCATTGGTCCATGCAGGGTGGGGGGAGGGAGTTGCTTATTGTTCGCTAGTTGAAAAGATTGCAACGTACAATATTAGGAAAATAAATATATTTACTATATGGGCTGTTTGAAAAATTAGTTTTTTTTTTTTTACTCTAAATTACAATCTTTTGACATCACTCTTTTTTTTTTTAGGTTTTAAATGAAAAAGGTATACAAAATAATGCCTGTATACTTTTAAATTCCCTTTCATTTTTCTATAAATAATCAACTAAAGTAATCTGACGGTCGACTGATTGTATATAATCAATACGTGTAGTGAGTACAATGCAATTTTTAATGTAAAACTGCATTAGTTTAATCAAAACCATCTGACATAATAATTAAACGTCAAATAAAAAACCTTTTGAAAATCATGTGTTACTCAATCACTCTCTCACTCACTCTCTCTCTCTCTCTCTCTCTCTCTCTCTCTCTCTCTCTCTCTCTCTCTCTCTCTCTCTCTCTCTCTCTCTCTTTTTCTCTTTCTCTTTCTCTTTCTCAATCACTCAATTTTTCTATATAGATAAAAATAGATCTCATTGTAAAACAAAGTTTTGCTTTATATTTTTGTATAGCATTTACTTTTGTAACGGATGATAATTAATTTTTTTCTGGATCTAAAATCTTTTTATATTTTAAATTCCATTTCATTTAAATTTTTATGAAAGTAGTTAAAATATTCACTTTTTTGTTTGATTTATTTTTAAATAGTAGAAAATAATAATAGAGAGACTATTGAGCTAAATATATAAAACTTACTTTCATTTTCCTTTATAGTTAATTTCTACTAACTTCTGTAAATAATTCATAATAAAATAAAATTTTTAGTTTCAAAATGAAATAAAATAGTAGTACATGTGATTTAAAATTTTATAAATGGAAAATAAACAATATACTCATAAATAAACTAGCTCTGTTACTGCTTACCTTATAAGTTTGAAGCTTAATAATTCGGTTCGTAACAAATTTAAAAAAAAAATATCAGAGAATTCTTGTTTTGTTCTCTACTAAATTGTTTGTTTATCTGTGCGTTTTCATTTCATTTAGAAATTTTTTCTTATAGTAATTAAAATAAAATCCCCAAAAAACTTACGTCCTTATGAAAAATATATATATATATTTTTTTTACAACAGTGAAATATGTAATCTTTTATCTCTGTAGTTAGACAACTCAAATTTTTATACAAAATGTATAAAAAAAGACGTTTAATATCGGAGATATAATATTTTTATACAAAAATCTAATTTAATATTTCGCGTCTTTGCGGTTCATCAAGGAAATTGAGAGACAAACAAACCTAAAAATTTCTTACAAATACAATTTTTTACCCTTTGGATATATAAACAAAATAAATAATAAAAATAATAGTTACAATAATAATAATAATACGTATATATTACGTACAATATAAAATTCAAATAAAAGATACAAGATTTCATTTACGACAGTTAAAATATAAAAACCAGAAAACAATCCAATTTACTAAAAACATTAAAATGACTGATAGAAACTAATATTGCATTAACGACAAGATAACAATTGAACAGTCTTTAGTTCATAAGCGGACCTTACATGACCAATAATACTGTCAATACTCTCGCCATCAATATCGATGTAAATACAGGGTCAATACTTGCTGTACATTACACGATCAATAATACTGAGAATATTTTTAATCAGTTCTTTCTGTAGTAGTGTTCTGTTTAATATTGATTTGCGATCATGGATGATAAAATTAAAGCGTGATAAACGATAGTAATAGCATTGATAATGTCATCATTCTTTTATTTCTATTATTACACTAATAAACTAATACACTAATTAAAACAATAAAATAGTATATTACACTTGCCATTTAGTAGTATGAGTTAGCTCTTTTGAGGACGTACGTTTAGGGCCATGTGGTTTCTCTTCAGCTCGAGTCCGAATCAACTCGTACTGCTAAAAGGCAGGTACAATGTACTTATACTTTTTATAAGTTTGATAAGTGGATTAATTTTATTTTCTGAAAACGATATAAATTACTACGGTAAACAACTAACTCAAAAAACATGTTATCTACCTCTTCTCTGCTTGAATCGGCGTTCAATTGCGCTGGTGTTTTGATGTTTTGTAAAAACTGTAACGCATGGAATACCCATGAAGATGGCTGATATATATCATCTGTACCTGCTCCAGTTCATACTAAATTAGTCTTTTTTTTTTATTGCGGTGGTTAGACCTGAAGCTACTAATTTTTTTTTTCTGACGTCATCGATCATAGTGTTACCCTTAATTTTAGAAGTCACGGTTTTTGAAGTACTAATTACGTTTATATTTATTAATATAATTCGGAATCTTAGGGTTCCATAATTCGGGTAACGTTTCATATAACATAATAAATTCATTAAGCAGTTCTTTTTCTTGAATCGTGTTCACCTCAAATTCATTTACTTTCGAAATTTCAAACATTAGCAGAATGAAAAACTTTAACCTCAATATCTATACTGTAATTACATTATAATAGATAAGAACGTAGCTGTACTGTACTAAATATTGATGTGAGAGCATACACGGCCAATAATACTGTCAATATCTCACCCCTCTAAAAAGAGGCGGGTTGAAGTAGGATTGATGCTTCGCCCAGTATTGACATTTGGATTAAAGAATATCCGGATTTTCTTCAATACGCTCCGCCAATCAATCCATCAATACACACATTACACGATCAATAATACTAACAGTATCTTCATGTACCGACAGTATTATTGATCGAGTAAAGTCCGTTTTACAATTCACTTTCTGTAAATATTCTTACTTTTACTTTTTACAATATAACTAGCCTACACTTAATAAATGAGTATAATACTGGCGCTTTCACTACTTTACCAATAACTCACCGAATAACTTCTTATATTCACGTACCTGAAAATGCTCGTGACTAACTCTTCACTTGTTGTTACCACAATAAGTGAAGAGCACAAGAGAAGAGAGTTGTTACCCTTACTGGTATCACGGACGCCACAACCACGTTGCGAACTCGGGCATACGAAACTATTCACTTATCGTTTTTTATCACGACTGATCCGAACATGATCTTGCAGAACTACTGCTGGTCCTCTATTATCTCTGCTGGTCCCTGACATTGTTTATACCCCTTGGCTTGCAGAACCAGTATTTACGTCATCGCTTTAATTGTTACGTAATGATTTTCATCGTCTACGCCCTTACGTTTTTTTTTTTATAAATTCTTATTCGGGTCCGGTACCCTTTTGGTCAAACAACAGCTTTTGTAGGTGCTAATGTCTTTATTACAAAGAACAGACTGCTAAACGGACCTTTTATTCTAAGAAAAGAATCCCTTTTAGTTCTTACTGGTTTCTTCTTTTCATTATTAGTTTCTCTTTCTTTCTTCTTTATTGGAAGAAATACATTTCACAGATCCTGTTGAATATTTATTTTCAAGTACGAGCAATAACTGTGCAAAAAATGATTAGCCGATACCTTAGTTTATGTTTAGTAGTTCCACTGTAGAGGTTAACTAAAAGACTGTTTTAAACGTGCTGATTATAATACATTCCTCTTTTATACAGTAAATGAAGCATTTTTCTACATTCTTCTTTTTTTTTTAATTCCTGACCACTGTGGCGTTGAGGTAACACCTCTTATAAGGAACTTTCTAGGTTTGAATCTCGGTCAGGATTGGCATTTTTTCACAAGCTAAAAAATGTATTTCTTATCATCCAAAAAAACGAAATGAGAAGTAGGATAATTTTAAGTAAGATACTTTTTGGTACTAGAGATCATAAAAAATAAAAATTTTTTATTTGTTAAAACAATTATTTTCAATTAATATTTGCATTATCTTATTTAACTTATCAAATTGAAATAGATCAAATTTTTTTTTTTTTTAATTTTAATAATAACCAAACCATTTATTAAAGTTTGTATTAACTGGATAAACTGCCGATAACTATATACCTGATTCTTTGAAAAATGTCCAAATTGGGCAAGAACGATAAGAAAAAAATAGCTGTTAAATAATTAATAAGGAAGGAATATATTAAGATTTTTTTTTTTTACGTTTCATATCGACGTAAAATCTAGTCAAGACTGAAAAGTAGTAAAAAAAAGAAATTTTCTTTTATTTTTTTGCCAGTTTTCTGAATGAAAATTTCAGTAGTTGGAAGTTAAAACCGGAAGTGTTATATAATTTCACTATAAAATTATTTATAAAGCTTTTTTATTATGATTCTTATTATTATTATTCTTTTTTATTATGATTATGATTTATTAATCTTCAAACTCATTAGCAAAGACATCATGCGGCCGGTATTATTATTATCCGAAATAAAAAAGGTTGTTTGTTCGGCGTAATTAAAATAATTTACGTTATTAACTTTATTTTTAAAAATATAGATGAATTCAAATACTATTAGATTACCCAGTGAAAGAAAATATTATTTCAGTGAGGGTGTAGTGGATCTGCATAGAAAATATTTAGAATGTAATCAGTCAATCAGTCTGGGTTTCACCAGGATAGGATTTGTCGGCTCTAGTTGTAATTAACACATTAACTCAGTTTTATTCAACAATACCGAAAAAAAAAAACTATACCGAAATCTAATTAACTCAAGACTAATAACAAGCATATTATCCTTTTTAATTAAATAATTAGACGATTAAAATAAAACAATCAGTTCGTCCGTAAAAATATTGGTTTTCATCAAAAACTCAATTTTTTTTTAGTTTTTATTTTTCAAATATTATATTATCTCCCACAATAAACTTATATAAATATTCCATAAAAATGTATTCATTTTTTTCAATTTCAGTAATAAGATACAAGTTCTAATTTTCTATTACCTGTTAATTTATTTTTGTGTCTGAAATTCCTTTCTTAAAGCATGATATTTTTTCCTTCTCATTTCTGTAGCTTCAGCATGAATATTATCCTTTTCTAGGATTAAATAAAATATTCGAATGACAAAAAAAAATTTACACCAGGTGAGAGTCAGATTTCTAACAAAAAAATAAAATCCAAAATAGAAAATATTTGAAATTGGTTTACCTACATTTATTTATATAGATTTAATTAATAATATAGATCAAAAGCAAAATTTGGTAGAATAAGTAGGAAAAGCATTTTTAATTGAAAGTCTATTTTTATTTGGTCTATATTTTATTGTAAAGTCATATTGTATTCTAAGATTTTAAAACTATTTTGACAGGTAAAATAATTTTACCTTTAAAAAGACAAAAATTGTAGCCACTTAAACTTTTCAATCATTAATAGTAGCAAAAATATTAGTTGTATCGAATGATGTTTTATTAAATAAAATTTACCCTTTCATTATGAACAAAGTGACACTTTTTTTGAATCAGTTGATAAACAGCTAAGATATGGTTAAAAATGTTAAAGTGGGATTTTTTTTTTTTACCTCCGGAACCACAATTAAGTATTACATCACAGGATGGAGATGAATGATGTGTAGCGTGTGTGAAAATGCCGTGCCTGACCGGGATTCGAACCCGGGACCTCCGGAATGAAAGGACGAGACGCTACCACTCGCGCCACAGAGGCCGGCTGTTAAAGTGGGTTGTAAAAATTATACAGTCTGAAAATTCGTTCCTGTTCTATGATGACTAAATAAATTATTAGTGATTCGATTATTGAAGGAAATTAATTAGGCACAAAATTATCAGAAACATAATTTTTACAACCTGTTTTAATAATTTCAGCTGTATAATATATATATTTATATCAGCTGTTTATTAACAGATTGAAAAAAATATAATATTAATCTATTTATCTTAAAAGGATAAAATTTTATATGATTAAAATTATTCTATAAAAATAATAATTAGGAAGCTATTAATGATTAAACAATTAATAGAAATATCCACCATTTTGGAACTTTTGGAAATTTAAAATTTCTTTATTTTGTGGAATATTTTATCAGGTATATATACATCAAATTTCATAAAAAAATATCTCATCCGTTCTTAATGTATAAATTTTTATTGAAAATACATAATCTCTCTTGAGATAATCCATTCATGAGAGATGATTGTAGAAAGTAATTCGTCATTTCCTCATTGTGTCTGAAACTTTTATTGTGCAGAAATTATTGGAAGTTATTTTAACTTTATCTTTTTGTAATTTTGGATCTAATATTTTCTTAATGATTCTTCTTTCCTTGTTTTCTGGAATATCAATTATTTCATTGCTGATGTTTTCGCGGTGTACAGGGCTTCCGTTTTTTATTACTTTGTTTTATTGTTTAATTTTTTGTGTTCCAAAAGAATAATTTTTTATTGCCTGTGACCTTAGTCAAACGGAGAACGAGTTCCATCTTCTACGTTTAGTTATTCGATTGCTCGCTTTTCCAGTTTGTTCCAGTTGATCCATTCTTCCGTATATTTTATATGTTCTGTTTTCTCAATATTCTGCCAATGTATTTTTAGATTTTTTGAAGCAACTCGATCAAGATGTTATTTATTTCAAAGAGGATTTTACCTCCCATTTTGGCTGCTTGTTTTCTGTAGTTCTTTGATTTGTCCCTCAACTTCCCATCATTTGTTAACAAAAAAAAAAGAACCATACCGTCTTCGAACCTGGGATAATTACACCTCTTTTTTTTTTGAGCTATAAATTATAGGCGGAATATTTTGTTTAAGTTTTTTACATTACCAGACAATCTTTTTAACTGAACAGTTGAAGAAGTGAAAATCGATCGCTCTGACTTGCACCAATTTTAATAAGAAAAGGCTTTGATAATTTTTTCATAAATTTCACCAAATTATTAATAAAAAAACTTAATATTATTTTATCTTTTTATCAAACAATTTTTTTTTTTTAATTATATGCACTTTTTAATTAATTATATTATACTTTATGTTAATATATCGCTTTAAAGGTTGGATATCCTAAGATTAATCCATAAAACGTATACACAAGCATAAACTGTTTGTGGTAGAAATGAAATTAATTATTCTCTGTACAAACATAAATTTAAGCGATATCTTTTCGTTACCCATCACTCTCATCAAAGCTACAAACTTTTCGTGGTTTTTTTTTTTTTGTTCATTTAGATAATCAATATGAAATGAAAATATTATTGATTTAAATCCATTATTTTAGCCTTAAAAATATTTCATATTTGATCTTTATCTGTGTAAATTATACTTTCCTATTTCTTAGTACAGTTTATATTTATCATTTGAATATTAGTTAAGTAATATATTTATCTGTCACAATAATATTTATTAAAATTTTAAGATTATTATTTTACCGAAAATTAAATAAAATGTTGCAGAACATCAATGTATGTTTTTAATATTGGAAAAAACGTTTGGCAGGTATAAGATTAAAAAAAAAAAAGGTTTACTGTACTGTTAGATATTAAGAAATAATCGTAAGAAAAATTATTAACTGGTATTATTATTTATTATTAAATTTAACAAAAATAAAATGTAATTTATGAATTATGATTTCGGCAACTTGTAAAATTATGTAAATTTTTAAAATAATAATAACATTAATAATAAAAAGTTAGGTTTATTTGATAAATATGGAGATTTAAATATAAATTATTCAATTTAATATAAATATATAAGCCATTAATTAATAGGCCTACAAATATTTCTCCGTTTTTCTAATGAGCAATGGATTTGGTCTGCAGTTTATTTATTGTAGCAAATATTAAATGCTTATTTTTAATAATAAAAAATATTAGAGTGATTACCGTTAAGTATTTAAAACTAATTATTAGTAAAAGCGTTCGTAATAGTTTCAATAAATATATTATATTTTTGATGATGAGTTTGAATTTTAATAATCCCTTCAACATAATGATAAAAATTTTTAATTATTTCCCAAATCATTCTATAAACCTACAGTATTTAAATTAATTCACTTAATTCGAAAATTTATCTACAAGCAAAAGTATTATAATTTTTACTGACTATAATTTTAGATTCACCTTATTTTATGTCAGTATGAAAATATTCCCATGTATGAAAGTATATCAGTATTCCTATGCCAAATATAAGTATTTTATTATTAACGGTTTTCCAGTATTGACCATATATCAAGGAGGCATGATATATTTTAGTAAGAAATGACTATTTTTTTAAAATAAAAAAACCGTAAGGTAATTTTAAAAATCTGTATAATAACTAAGATTAACTATTATTTTAATGGTTATGAATTGATATTTTTTTAAAAACCTTTAAAAAAATTCTAACAACGATCGCATAACATGAACTAAAGGTAAATTATTGCTCTAAGACAATATGCTGACTAATTATTCTCTTAATAAGTTTCTATAAAAGATAACTGATCAAGGTTACTATTCTTTTTTGTTTACTTACTGCTTTTTATTTCTTGTTTTTAAACTTCGTTCATTTCATTCATACTGTTCTGCCATAGGACTAGTCCTATCACGGCTGCTGCTTTCCACCTTGTTCTATCCTTTATTAACCTCTGTCTCAGCATATTTTCCCTTTTCCATAATCCTATCCATCATTTAAAATCCCTTCCTTTTCTTCCATTCACCAAGCCTTTTGTCGTATCCACTAATAAACACCTTCTCGTACAATGTCCTAGTCAGTTCCTTTTCTGCATTCAATCACATTTAGCATTTTCAAAGTTACATTTGAAATTTATTGTTTATACAACAATATTTACTGCAATATTACTGCATACTTAACAATATTTAACAAGCGTTAACAAAAGTAATATTTAACAAATATTAATTTGGCTTTACCAGAAAACAGTACAAGACCTCGTCTGCTAGTGAGTGCATTCATTTATCTATAGTAATAGATCAGACTTGCAAGTCATAACAACAAAAAGAGAAGAGTTGAGAGTGTTATCCTTAATTCACGAACGTAAAAAACTGTAATAGTTAATGATAATTTTAAAAATAGCTAAAGATTATATGTTTGACAAAAAACCAATAGCTAAATTAGTTTTAAAAATTTAATAAAATAAATTATCTATATTAAAGAATAAACTATTTGTAATCCATTTCATTAAATTTTTGTTGATTCTATCATTCTTTTTAATAATCATTATTTACCCCGCATCCCGGAGCCGGACCCGCAATTATGCATAAATTCAGCTCCGAGGTATGCCATTGTCTCAAACTACCTCGACGTTCTCAAGATCCCACCCAGGTAGCCGGGTCTCGGTCTTTTAATCATATGCCATGCCTCTGTTGAGGACCCCAAAGGGATTTGAAAATCAATTCCAAATCCCTTGAAATTGATTTTCAAGGGATGACTCGGACTCAACGGATTGGGACTCTGGTCTTTACGTCTCGCTTCTAATAGGAATCCCTTTGGATTACGGTCTTAAATTATTCCCCCTCACGATTGCCGCTACAAAGGAGTCCCCGTCCGATCATTGATGGTGGGACATCGGAGCTTCCCACCCTTCCCGAACGGGGCTGTCCTCGCAGACAACACGTCCGTACTGCGCAGGCATCACACATTCATGGTGCAGGTGAAGCCTTGCAGCCCCGAATCTCCGGGTGTATCTCCATGCATCCTGCAGGAAGGAAATCGTGCCTCCCGCTGACAGTCCTTCCGCAGATGACCAGCCTCACCGTAGGTGAAACAGTGATCACTTCGACCTGGACACTACAAGACTTGGCCCTATAATCCGGACTCCAACAACGGATGCAAAAAATTTTGAAGAAACGTCTCATCACTTTATAGCCCACCATCCTTTATGAACACTCCCATCAGTCAATAATTTATCCGCAAGGATGGGCGGAATTGCCACGGTGACCACCTGTGTCACAACATAGGCCAGTCGCATGGAGAGAATGACGATCGTCACCGCCTCCCTCGTGACTCAACGAAATTCCGTTAGGAACTCTTCTTTCGTGGTGAACACATCCATATCCTTAAGAATCGAAGGGTTGTGTGGACCTTTCGATTCTATATTTGAATCGGAGGTCCACACAACTTGATTTTCAAAAAAATTATTTGGTGCAATGTTCATCAGTTTGTACTAATATAAACTATCTTTGTGTAAAGGACAAATTTGAACAATACTTCTCATATTCCTTAGTCGTATTATCCCTTCCTTATACTATCTTATGTTACGTTGAATTTGTGTTATTAGGCTTTTAATGTGTAACTGTAAGAAATTCCATGAATACTTTATCGCTTGAACAAAGTTTATGTTTATTTAATATGTTTTTGATTATCATTTTTTGCATTATAAATGAAGAAAGGGAAAGTCAAAAGTTCCACTCAAGACTAATGAACCGTATTGTAATATTGATTTTCAAATGCACAATTTATGAATTCCTTTTTTCATTTATTTTAAGTATTTATTTTAATTTTTGTTTGTAAAATAAGTAAGGGATAAATTTCATTTTTTTACAAGCAAACGAATTATGGGCTACCCATCTTAAATTTTCATCTATACCTATGCCAAGATATTACCAGCACTGAACTTTTTTCAATCGCCGAGAATTAAAATTTTTAGGAACAGCTACAATCCACTTGCAATTTCAGATATAACTCGTTGTATGGTTGTCATCTTAACGAAGGAGAAAAAACAAAAATCAGTTTAGTTATTTCTATATTTACACTAAGCTTACTTAAAATGAGCAATTAATGAATCGTCAGAAGTCCCTTTTCATATTATTATGCTAATAATATTAACGTTATAAGCATAATTTTTCAGTACATCTAAAATATGTATTAGAAATAAATAACAGATTTAGATACTAAAGTACAATACGAATATTATCAATGAATAAGTAAACTTTAAACATGATAATTGGATTAAAAAAATATTACATTTAATTTAAATTATTCAAATTATGTTACCATTAAAAAATATAGTTCTGTCCTCCATCACGAATAGAAGCAAAATAGTTAATTTTACATCAGTGACTAAAAATGTAAAATAATTTTATTTTTAACCTGAATTTCCCTATATACGTTCATTTGTCTGACGAGCTCTATGAAAGAGCAAAACATATAGACAAAGAAAAAAAAAACAATTAGCAGAAAAAAATTTAAAAAGGAAAAAATAAAAAGCAAAAATAATAAGTAAATAGAAAAATTATTTTTATATCTTGCAAATAGAAAGCAAACTGAACGATTATTTTTAGTATGAAAGAGCAGGCGTGAATAGCTATTGTATTTAATACGAAAGAATTTATATGAACCACATTGGTTCATATCAATCCAAAACACCACCCATTCCGCAAATAATATTAAATTAAAATTGTATTTATTTCCAAATAATAAATTGTCTTTTTTTTTGTTTTCTTACATTACTTGAAAAATAACTGATATCTGAAGAACCGTTATTCTATACAGTTTTAGCAAAACACATTTTACACGTTATAAAAGTATTTTGTTAGATTAGAAAGTATAATTAATTAAGAAAAAAGGTGTTTTTCTTAAAGGAGTTTTTCAAGATAAATTTATGTAAGAAAAAAAGGACAATACATTTTACTGATAATTTACTGGTAAATAAAATAAACTTATAATATTTTTTTAAACATTTTTATAAGGTCAGTTTATTTACCTTTTAATTTATTGGAAATATTATGTTGTATTGTTACATATTTTTTCATCTTTCTTTTGCTCCGCTTTCCAAAGCCGAACCCACATTTAAGTATAAACACAACTCCGGGAGGTTTCTTTTCCCAAAATTACCTGAGCAACAGCTCTGGATCCGGCTATTCTGTTCGCAAGGCCCCCACCCTGACGGCCGTCTTTTGTGCCATGCCTCTAATAAGAGAATCCCAAAAAGGAATCCCCCATACCGGGACTACGATCTTACAGTGCCTAGACTCAAGCGGGGACCTCAAGATGATCCTCACCAGGTCTATGGTCTTCCGGTGCTTGCCTCAAATAAGAAACCCCCCCAAAGGAATCACCCATCGGGACATTACGCAAAAAGAAACATATACATATATACATAAAGGATAGGTTATATTTGTCGATTTTCTTAATTATTATAAATTTCGAGGTTTAAATTTTTTTTTTAATCTTGAAAGTTTTCAACATTTTGATGTTTTTTATTTAAAAATGTTTTAAAAATATTAAAACAATGATACCTGCCAATTTTAAGGTTAGTTTATATAACATTCTTAAAAATGGTTTTTTCTAACTTTTTCTTTTGTAAGAGTGATTGTTAAAAAGTTCTATTCTTGCTTGTCACTCGTACTTAAATGTAGAATACATAAGGCATTTAACAGATTAATGCTGCAATTTTTATTACAGGATATATTTAAGCAGGTCAATAAAAAATATTTAATTAAAACGCGCTCCCTCTATTCTATGTAAAAACATTCCAAAATTCAGAGGTTGTCATGGTCATTATTAGATACTTATTATGGTATATTTTTTTGTTAGGATTATTTGTCATTAATTTTATTTCTTCCGTAGGTAAATTCTCTTCTCATATTGCTTACTTCTAAAGCAACAAGACGTTTGCGCTCAATTCAGTAACTTGTAAATGACAATTTTTTAGTGTGAAATACCCACCATCACTAACGAGGACTCAAACCCGGAAATTTCGGATGAAAGGCAAAGAAATTATCTTTATTTTTTATCTTTTCCACTATTTTAAGTTTATCAATATAAATTCAAGTAAATTTTTAGATTGTTAGGGCTTGTAGGGTCCGATATTCTGGGAGTGATCTAATATGGACCGTCTGCCTAAGGAATGTTTTGTAGCTGAAATTGCTACCAAGTATCAGACCTAATTATTTTTGTAATATTCAGTTCAAAAGAAAAAATTCTCTTTGCAAAACGATATATTATAAACAATTTTTTAATAGAAAAATTTTGTTTTATACTTTTTTACACTTTATTATTTTAATTTTTTTTTTTTTATGCAAAAAGACCAACTTAAGATCACGTAAATATAATTTCCTTCTATTGTCTTTTCTCTTCTTTTATGCATTTCTCAATTTTTCAGCGTGGCTTTGTTTTCGCTCATCTGTTCATTATAAAATGAACAGATATAAAATGAATTCCTTTTTTTCTGTCATAAGGACTTTTACATTGTAAATTATTCTTATCATAACAGTTTTCATTTAAACTTATTCTTTAGAAATCCTCTTCTATCTGTTTCAAGTAATTTGATTCGCTTTTCATGTTGTACAAATTATTAAATTTTTCTTTATCTAATCTATTCCGGTCCATTTTCTTGATATGCCTCAAGAAATTTAACTTTTTTTTCTTATCGCTGTTTCTAGGTAAAGCTTCTTGTTAGATTTAGTCCGTATCTTTCCTCTTTTATCTTTGAAATATTGATTTTCCTTAATAAGCTTCTTTCGATGTTGAGCAATTTTTCGAGGATCGGTTAGGTATAATTTTTTAGTAGCATATAAAGTTACTGATCTTACAGTTGTATAGTGTCATAATATTGTGATCGTTTTATTGTGGAAGTCTTTGGTGATAAATCTAAGGTTCTCCAGTTTAAATATTATATTTCTATTGACGCTTTATCTATTCCTGTTTTCTATTTTACTGTTGACAATTTTTTTTTTTTTGCAAACATTATGGAAAGATAAGCATGTAAAAGAGTCCCCCCCTTTTTTCCCGATATTTTTAACATTTTATAAATTTCTTAAGAGATTTTACATATATAATGTACATAAGAGTAGATTTTTTTTTTTATAAAATTTCCAGTGATTAGTTTCAATGTGTAGTTATTTAAAATTAAAAAAAAAATTGCTTATTTTGGCTTTATAAATTTAGGAAAATTAATTTTTCACTGAAGGATGTATTTAAACAACATAATTAAGATAATTAAATAATTTCATAATTTTAATTAATAATCGAGTGGAAGTAAAATTATAAAGTGAATAAAAACTGTAATAAATTAGATGTTGAGAATTTACCATTTGATGCTGAAGACCAACCAAAATTGTTTCGCTGGGCTTTATAATAAAACAGCTGTACACACAAACAGAGGGTCTATTCTGTCTTCTATACTTCCTGTGTTAATTTTTTGTAGTTATTTATGTTTTCTTAAAATTAATTAAAAAAATTTTATATCGTAGAGAACATTTTTTTTTTTTTTTAAATAATTTAACAAATAATTAGAAAACATGTGATAGAAATATGGAACGGAAACTTCGTAGCGTATAAAATATTTTATGTCAACCGGGATTTGAACCCGGAGCCTTCAGGATAAAGATTAGAGACGCCTACTACTCAGTTATCGAGAAAACATTTAATATTGGTGGGAAACACAGGCTTTTTCCGCCAAGTTTTTCGTTAGATAAAACTCTCAAATAAAAAAAAATTTTCTTTCAAGCTGAAAACTTCAAAAAAAAAAGTTATATAAATCTCCATAATTATCTGAACAAAGTTAACATAACATTAAAAATCTTTCTTATTAATTATAGCATTATTAGTTCAAAATTATGCTACTTTTATTAATTAATATATTAAATAATGTATCTTCTAGTAGTGCCAGAATAAATAAATAAATAGTTTTTTTTATTTAAAACTTGAAAAATAAAAATCGATAAATTTTAAAATGCTGCATAAACTTTGTAACTTTAAAGTTAAAAAAAAACTTTTTTTAAAAAAATAAACCACTCGATTTAAGATATAAAAAACCATAATCAAAGTAATTGTCTATATTTAATTTTTATTAGATATTTCTATTAAGTATTGCTTTATTTTTAATTAACTATTCAATTAATTACTTTTGTTTACTTTCCGAGCCTCACTTTATGCTTGCCAGTAATTGATAGTTCCCCCGATTGAGTTACGAGCACGATGCAGGTTAAGATTAGTGGCAGCACCTGGACTTACCATCTTATAACACATGGAGTAGCTGTAGGTTTTATTTGAGGATCTACCCCCGTAGGTTCTTCTGTTGCTATCTCGTTTAAGAAATTTTATTATTTCTTTCATAATTGATGTAATAATAAATTATAGAGAGCAATAGAAGGAAAATGTGGGAAGAATGGATGATTCAAGAACTTTCAAACAGACTCTCAACTGCGCTCCGTTAGGAAGGACGGATAAAGGACGACCGACGAAGCGCAGGATTGCCTGAAAAGGTGGATAACCAATATCATGTTATGGAAATGATGATAACTTTGGTTTGTATTGACCTTGTCATATCTTTGCCTGTGACATTGAAGCTTACTAATACATTCAATAAAACTTTGAGGATATATTTTATACCAAATAATTTATAAATATACACCTTCATTTCATTATTAAAACTTGTCTTCACATTCAAAAAAGTAAATAAATGGAATAAATAATCAGTCTTTTTTTTTTATTTTATTTTACTTTTCAGTATAATTTGAGTTTAAACAAGTGTGAAATGCGTAAACAATAACTGAAGAAATGTAATATTAATTGCCTAACAAAAATCATTTTTCATTATCAACCCTATGTTTTGGTATTTATAGACCAACGATATTACAGTTATAGCTATTTTATAAATAAATAGTTATTTCTGATACGTAGAATAATTTTTAAGAATTAAAAAAAATAAGAACCTTTTTTTAGTTATTAAAATTAATCATTATTATGAGTTAATTTAATTTTGTATGTCAATCTGTTAGCAGTCACAATCTCATTGGGGACCGTAAATATATTTAATTAATGATAATCACATGAAAAGAGGTCCACGACGAAAACTCTTATTAAAGCATACAAAGGTTCAATATCTCATATATATAAAAATCACTTATATAAGTGGTCGAAATAAAGTTCAGTACTCTGAAGGACCAGAAATAAATCAAAGGTAAAAAAAAAAAAAAAAAAAACAAAAATAACATACAAAAACAAAAACATAAAAACAATACATGAAAAATAACACTATAAATAAAACAAACATTCCATTCATCGGTAATAGAAGTAGCTTTAATCTTTAGATTATTAAAGTGAAGAACACACACACAGTGACATTCATCCTGTGTTCCCACTTCTAGGTTCTTCTCCCGGCCATTCCTCTGGTTACATATCCCAGGTCCAGCACATGGAAACGTTGTAGTCTCCTGGAGTGTCATCGATATTGTCCAATAGATTTACCGCCAGACAATGTCTGTCTAATCTTTGTTTATACTGCGAGCTAATTTTTTTTAGATCTCTTCGTGAATAGAAGGTAATACTAGATAGTTATGAATTTCTCTATATTTAACATACAACACTACTTCTGTTAATGGTACTCACCAGTTTATTTTGAAATAATTGAATTATTCCAATATTGCAGATATTCGTTGTGTCCATAGCTGAAACCCGTATATCCATATGATGAAGTAACACTTTTTTAATCATCTTAAAGGGAATGAATTGATTCTAAATATAAAAAATTTAATAAATATTTCATGCCGATGTAGGTAACATAAAATTCCAACTCTGATAAGTAAATTCTTTACTCGTATAAGCAACTGTCCTTGTTTGTTACGCAACAAAAACGCATCATAAGTTGTTACGCCAGTATAAACGCATATAGTTGCAAATATAGTCTGTGTTGTTATTAAATAGTTTTGTTTTACCCTTTTCCACAGAACTTTCCACAGTGTGGTATAACTTAAAAAAAGCATTAGCATTAAGTTGTTTTTTTTAAGTACATTAGTTTTTCCTTGCTCTACTGCTCTCCGATGCAGTAAAGATATTGCTTTTCCAAATGCTTCTTAATATTTTATAATGTTTGATTTGATTTACTATACATATTTCTTAGTCTAGTCCAATCCAATCAAATGCCAGTATGCCAGGATTAATCGGAAGGAATGTAATTAGTACGTAATTACAAATAATAGATTAATAGATTAAATATTATAATAATTAATAGATTAAAAAAAAGTAGCTATTACTAGGAAAATGATTAACAACTGAAACTGGTTGGCCCAAAAACGCCAAAATTTGGCTAGGCTAATGAAAAATGATAAATTATTAATAATTTGATTTGAGATATTTTTACAATCGTAATTTCATGGTTTGCAGAGAGTTAGGTTAAAAATAATTTTAAAAAACCATTGTCTTTATTTTTTTAATGTTATTAAAGAAAAAAATATAAAATTAAATTTAATCAGTTAGATTAATAGAAAAATAATTTTGGGTGAAATATCGCAACTTATGATTTTTTTACAGCTATTTTATAGCAATTTAAACTAACCTATGAGGTATACTCATTAACATAACATAGTACACCTCAACTAGTATAATTTATAATACGAGTGAATATGGAGAATCGGAATGACGCCACTGCATGGATTCTTTCGTCTCAGCAGTAAAGTAAGAAATCTACGTTTCGTCACCATTGACGATATGGGAAAAACATTCGTCACTCTCGTGATTAAAGCGGTCAAGAAAAGCATGTGCCGATGTTATTCTGCAATATTTGCAAGTACGTGTTTACATTTTTGGCACACATCGTGCACACAGTTTACGATAGCCTATAGGGTCCATCACGATTCTCAACAATGTTGTCTTTAAAACTTCTAGAAAAAGATTGCTAATCACGAAGCGATGACTTTTTTCTCACTTTTGCATTCACAAGTTCAACGAGTTCGTTAGATACTGTAGTTCTGCCACTTCTCAGTTGTGAAAATTTCAACGACCTTCCTTAAACTGACGATACCATTGCCTCCTCATTTTTCCTTGATTCATTGCGATAGGTTTATCTGTTTCACACAATTGAAGGTTAATTTCAGCAGCATTACGTCCTATTGTGTTTAGAAACTTAATCACTGATCGAACTTCACAACTGGCAGGATTTGTTACCATTCATTCTAACCACGTTGTCTTTCAAATGTAAACAATAATGTACTGGTGGCAATCTGACAGTTGAATACCTAATAGACCACTTAATACTACTGCGCATGCGCGAACGAATTATTGTTACCAATCGCTATTTATCTCATCGGCCCTTATTTTTGAACTTCGCCTCGTATTTTAAATTCTTCTTTTTTTTTAAGAAAACAATCAAAATATAATTTGAACATGATTGATTTTTAATATTACACGTATAAAATAAATTTTAAACATTTTTGGAAAAATCTAACTTAATCTTAAGTCCTGCATTAAAATAAGGTCTACTATTTAAGCGTAATTATTATTATTAAGAGTTTTCTTAATGTTGTAGATATAACTATTAAGTGGTTTTGCTATTGGTTATTTTAGGAATTTTTTTGATTTTATATAATATTTATATTTTAGTAGGCTATTTCTTTAAAAGAAATAATGATATTCAATAAGACACATTAGATAACCAAAGGAAAAATCCTTAAAATTACTTTTGTTTAGATGGTTTAGATTTATAAATGAAAAATCTTAAAAATACTTTTTAATTCTAAAACCAGATATTAATTTTCAGAGTTAAATTTATATCGGGATAAATATTTTTTAGCCAGCCT
Organism: Zanna intricata; assembly: GCA_010016005.3. NCBI lineage: Eukaryota > Metazoa > Arthropoda > Insecta > Hemiptera > Fulgoridae > Zanna > Zanna intricata. The sequence goes on from JAAAKQ030057146.1 coordinate 20,738, forward strand.
ATTTATAAAAAGAAAACAAAAATCTATGGAGATGTGATAATGTAGAGAACATCTGACGATTTATTTATAATTTTTCTACAAAATAATATTTATTTTATTTTTCTTCGATGAATTTGTCTCCGAGAGGGATTTCAATTCGACTTTTCCTAGACTTGAGAAAATTCTTTTATTTTCTTATAACTTTTCGTTTCCTTTTAATATCTGTAAGCATCCTTTTTCTTTCTTCCTTTCTTTCCTCGTTTTCTTTTATTTTCCTTTGCTGAAAAAAATTTTTATGTTTTCCTCTTCCTAACAATTTTATCAAATCTACTTCTCTCCTATTCTTCTCAATACTTACTCATTTCTTAATTTTTTCATTTCAATTTGTTTTTTTCTTAATAATATATTTTAAAATTACTACATTTAAATGATTTTATTCCTTCCTTTTGATAGTTCACATGATAACAAAAAATATTGGCAAAATTAACCTCAATTCAATTAAGATTTTTCTGCCTTTCAATAGTTTTTACGTTGTATCCTATGCAATTTTTTTTTGTGTTTTATTTATATATAAATATATATGTATATATTTATACAAATTCCATTCTACGTCGTCAAACTTTCAAAATACCTGTTATATATTTCCTTCCAGTTATACATACCTACATAGATTAATCTCTGGCCAAACTTTATTTTTATTTTCTTCTACATTTATCTTCATTTTGAACATTTTTCCATCCTTTCAGTATTCTCCATCATCATCATGAACTTTAATTCATCCTCTGCTTAGTAATCTATGTAATAGTTTATTTTTAAATATAACGTTATATTTGGTTGTAGAAATCAAAAGATAAAAACCATCTGAGAATGCGTATACTTGTATTAGCATAACGAGATTTGGTTAATTTTATTGAGAACTGATATTTAAACAGTTAATTTAAATAAATAGTTCAGCTTCATTTTGATTATATTCTTAAATAGTAGTAGGATGGTTCTTCAGACATTACTGTACTACTTTTTTATTATCTTTAACAAACCGAAATCAAAAACATTTTAAAATTCACAAAAAAATTTTGTCTTTTAACCAACATTTTGACCAACTTCCCGGTGAGATATCAAAAAGAAAAAGAAAATTTATTATTTATAATCTTCCGTATCTGAAGTCAGAATTTTGAAATTTCAAAAAAAATCAAGAATGGAGATATGGAATCTAATAATGAACTGCAGTACACTGAAAAAAAAAAATTAATAATAATAATGAATAAATTTAAAATTTAAAATATAAGTTACTTAGTGGAAAAGATATATAAATATTTTGAGTCCCTGAAAAAAAAAAAAACCATAAATATTTATGGTTATAAAATTATGTACCATGTTCAAATATGTTGTCCTCTATTTGGGATTATTACCCAAGAAATAATTTAACCAAAATTATGCTTTGTAATTAATGCCTTAGGGCGGCTGTTTATTATTATTTATATTACTAAATTAAGCAGTAAACATACATTAAGTGTGTGTTTATTATACAGGCCCTATATATGCTATGTACGCACATATAAGCACGCGTATATTTAATAAGCATGCGTTTATTCAATGAATTTTTGCTTTTTTTACTCGCGCGGGTTTATTTTTTGACATAACTTAATATCAATTTAAATATCACTGAAAATAACAACAGTATTAATAATAATATATATATTTTTTTTTTAATAAGTGTCCTAAAAAAATAGATATAAATGTTTTTAATATTTGATAGTCTCAAATTATTAAGTAGTATTATTTTTCTTTAACTAATATTACGGTTACAAGAATTGGAATAATAGTTTTAAAATCTCTTCAAAGTTTTAAGTCCTAATACAATAAATCCCCATCCATCATCATAACCGTAGTTTCTCGTTTTATTCTAACGCCGCAGCTTGTTCAATGCAGTAAATCAAGTTTAGTGAAATAAAATTTACTTTTAAATATAAGTAGAAATATTGGTTATTACTTTTCAGTGTTTTAAACGATTCATAGTACAATTTTTATTTTTCTCGCGTGTGCGTGTTTGCGTGTGTGCGCGCGCGCGCGCGTGTGTGTGTGTGTGTGTGTGCGCGCGCGTGTGTATCTCTCTCTTCTTTTATAAGAAGAAATGGTTTTAATCATAATAGTGAAAAAGAAGTAGAAAGTTAATTTTTAAATATATATTTATTTATATAGTAACAACAAACATATTTATATAGTAGGCTTATATCCATTTACAGTTACCGATGGATGATAAATTAATTTTGTACAGCATGAAAAATGGCATATCTGATTGGGATTCAATCCCCGGACCTCCAGATGAAAGGCCGAAAGGCTAACGTTCCCACGATCTCCGTAGCGGAGCGTAAAAGTTCATCAAAATCTTTATCACTGGCTTTATTCTTAGAATGAAATCGTAATATACACATGTATAATGAATAAAATGTTACTACTATTCATCTCCCTGAGAGTTAAATCCTGTTATTATTATTATTATTTTTAATTTTTTTATGATGTAATTTTAGAAACTGTAAATATAACTTCAAGAATAATTTTAACCTTTTTTTAAAGTAAAACAAATTAAAATTTAATCTATTTTGTATTTTATAGATTTTGAAAGTTTTTTAAAAATTAAAATAGAATCTATTTTTTTTTTGTGTTTTTAAAAAAGTATAATTTAGTACGAAAACGATTTTATACCCATTAGAAAATATTTTAATTCATTCTCATGGAAACATGTGAAAATATTTTCATTTTAAATTCTAGTTACTTAGTAAAGTTTAATATATCTTCAAACAGTTTAAAATTTGATGACGCTGAAAAGTATTCTCTTTATCGCAATATTAAATGACAAAGAGTTTAGAAACGAGTAATATTATATTTTAAGCTATTGTGTTACAAAAAAAAAGCCAGGTGGAAATAGGATTGTAGATAAAATCACGAGAAAAGCAAGAAAAACATTAAAACCAGTACTATTACATTAGCAGTTACACCTCTCTTCCATACTTAAAACATCTCTTGACACCAATTTTAACACGTATTGTAACAATTAATTCCATGATTTGCATTTATCCTGGATGTAAACACAACATTACAATATAAAATAGACCACATTTCTCAATAAAAATATTAACAATAGTTTACTGTTATAATAACATATTCATTTTAAACAGAATTTGTAAAGAAAATAAATTCATAATATTGAGAAATAAAATTTGAAACAAACTATATTAAAAAAATTAATTACAACTTATTTAAACAAATTATTGCAATATAGGATATTTTACTTTAATGCTCACAAATTTTTCGATTCAACTACCGTTTATTTAGATTAAATATTCATCCCATCTTAATGTTATTTTGATTTTATAAATATTGCTTAATACATAAACGGGGAATATATAATAAAACTTTAAAATAAGTTATTTCAACTTTTAATGAATAATTTCAACTTTAAATTGAATAGTTTATTATGAAAAGCATTGTAAACGCCACGAAAACGGAAAACGTATTAATGAAAGTGCATTGCACATTTCAAAACATTGTTACATTTCCACAACATTTGTTGTGGAAACAACAAAATTAGGTTTTAAAAAGGATCATAATCCAAAAACGTGGACAATCTATAAATAGATTGTTTTGCGTTTGCGGATGATGTGGCAGTAATTAATTTTCTGTTTCTATGATTTATGAGATAAATACATTTTAAATAATGATAAAACATAAAGTAATAATATATGTTAGTTTTAATTACACAGAGAATTTAAAAAGTTTTAAAAACGGTTTTATATTGCAGAATTATAAGTGATTAGTTGTTAAAAATAACAGATGTACAATTTCAATTATCGGATGGAGAACGATAGTCTACCAGATAAACTAAGCAGTTATACTCTTGTACCCGTGAAATTAAAGTACTACTTTTAAATAAAAAAAATTTTTTTCGTATTTTAACAGAGGTATTATATTAAATTGTTTTTTGTTGTGACAGTCAAAGTTATAAAAACATATCGAATTTCAATCAAGATAAAACTAATATTTACTATAAAAAAAGTTTCTTTTATAAAAATTATTTTTTTATAAATACAGAATGCTGCAATGAATCGGGTGATTTTTCAACACTATTTTTTCAGAGATAGAAATGAGTAGGGTTGAAAATGTTACTGTTATTTTGTAGTTTACTGAATAATGTTTAGACGCAATCGAGCAGTGGAATGGAGAACAACGTGCCTTTGCTGTGAATATGTTTTACAAAAATGGTGACATTTATATAATTACTCTGTGTGAATTTCGAAAACTTTAATCAAATGATCGCAATTGTGCTGTTCCATCAGCGCATGCCTTCAAGACTTAAGATCGAAACGCTGGTTCTACACTAAAGAAAAAAAGGGCGGTAATGTAAAAAACGGTACTCAAGCCCGAGAATATGTCAATTGTGAGAGAGGCGTTTGAACGAAGTCCACGCCGATCACCACGTCGCCATTCTGTGTCACTCACCACCGTCTGACCGCCGGTATACGGCGAATTTTCAAACCTCACCCGTATAAAATTCAATAATTTGTATAATACATGAACGTGACTCTGAAAACAGGATAAATTTCTGTAATACTTTACAGTTAATGAAAGGCGAGATCTTGTTAATAATTTACTGATGAGCATTGAGGCTCATTTTCATTTATCAATTAACACAAATAAAATTTCTGGTACTGGGCTTCAAGACGCCCTAGAATGCTCCTAGAGATCCTGTAAAAAATAATCAGTGACTTTAGCTAGAGACTTAATAAGTTTGTGCTACAGAATGGCGGTCATCTTTAAGGTATTATTTCTGGACAATAAATCTTTCTTTTCGGTGATTTAAAATCTAAAGTAGTAAATGCTTTCATGACTACATTGTCTTCGTACTTATTAAAATCAAGTAACATTAATAACTTACTAGTAATATGTTTTAAAATCACCCGATTTACTGTCGCACTCTGTATATACTTAATAAAGTATGCACAAAAATTTATCAGTTTGTTAAACCACTGAAGAGCTTTGATCGGTTTTTTATATGTTATAACGTAATTAATGAATTTCGGTAAAATAAAAACCAATATTATCTAAGTTAATTTTGTAATAAGATTAGTTTCCAAATTTTTCTAAAATTCTAATAAAAAAAAAATTACTTAGTTTAAAGAAAACGAAATTATTATTATTCTTTTTTTAAATTTAATTTATTTATTTATTTGGCATTAATTAAATTAGTATTATTACTTCTGTCAGTAATTCAAATTCAGTAAGCGGTATCAGGTATTTTATACAATTCTACATAATTTTTCAGTAAATTAATACAAAAAAAAATTAAATAAACTAATTTTGAGATTATTGAATTGATAAAAAGTTATTTATTTAACAATTTTAGTGTATTATTTTAAGTTTATTGAAGATTGGAACAAAAGAAAAAGATTTTCTTAATACTCAATATAATCTATAAATAAAAGGAAAGAATGAATAAATAAAATGGAAAAGAAGCTTTGAAATATGAGTTTAAATAGCATAACAATCACTTATATTAAATAATATAATACGATACTAAGTAATTTAATTCAGTTTCAAAAATTGAATAGGAAGTCGAAATGGATCTATTCTAACAGACAAAATGTTATGGCAATTTCTGTATGTGAAAGGTCTTTAGGAAGAGCTTTTGAGACAAAGGAATAATGGATAAGGGTATAAATTAGTAGGAAGTATTACAGTAGGGGTACAATTACAGGGCACATGTCTGGTGTCTACAGAACCCACTGCAGTTGTCATCCCATTTCCTATTTCGGCAGAGTAGTAATTGAACGGGTGGCTGGGTGTGTCGGTCGGGTAGGAAAGCTGTAAAAGGGATGGATGGTGTATAACGAAGTAGTTATGGGGGGGGGGGGATTTGGTATATATATATATGTATTGAGTTAAGAATAAGTAAAACGACGTACCGAGCTGACGACAACCACACTGTCGTTTTGATTGTTCCCATTAATAACAGGAAATTAGTACCTCTACCCAAAAGAACAACGAATACCGCAAAAGCATTCCCTCACCGGAAATATAAGTATAATGCATAATTATATAACTTTCTTCTACCTATAACTCTACTTTTATTATTATTGTTCTCTTATTTCTTATTGTTAAACTAAATTTTACCAGTGAAAATGAAAGTCTTTCACCTCCTTCTTCGTGACCGTCATTAACAAGGACTTTATCATTAAAAATAATCCCTATATTTACATTTCTCTTGTAATAATTCTTTATTTTGCAATAATTCGAGATTGAACTATGTTATAACTACGTTAGTTTTAACTATGTTAGTTAAAAACTTAATCACTGTTAAGATAAATAGGGCCTTTCACTTTCAGCACAAAAAATAAAATTGCAATAAACAAGCATGTGTAAAATCAAGATACATTTTTTTTGTTTTGATGCTTATAACATTACATATTAGTTGGAAATTAATTCATACATATTACCTTCGTAGCTTTTTTTGACATAGCCAAGTCTACCAATAAACTTTTTCGTGAGTCTTTCTGATAAATCAGCTTGAATTCCATTAATAACACATTGAATATTTGCTTTCAAGTCATCAATCGTTTATTGATTTGTTGTGTACTAGTGATATTTATTCTCTGAAGTAATACCTTACGGTCCAGGAGGCTAAACAGAAAAAGAAAAATAAGAAATTTAACGTAACAGAACCCCAAGGAAAATTCTACGGATGTCAAATTACAGGATTTTGGTAGCCAATTGTCATTACCACTTTGTGAAGTTATATGATCATCAAATTTTTGAAGAATTACTGAACTGTTTTAGCAGCTGTGTTGCATATGGCTCTATCCTTTTACAACCACATCTCATTCAAATTTTTAAATAAAAAAACCGCTCGATAGCAGTCAGCATTTACTGTAACATCATCTTTTTTCTCATTTTCGAAAAAAAAAAAGGTTCAATGATGCCATCAGCCCATAACCCACAATAGACATCCCAACCCCCGTAGGGGAAGACACCCACCTTGTGATTTTTCGGTCGTAACACCCCCCCCCCCACCCGTTTCTAACCCTGATGGGCTTTAACGGGAGTCGGTTATCCTCTTGACCCTCGAACGGATTACATATCATAGTCATCAGCCTGGCCTCATTTGCGCCTAGTTCTCTATTATAGACAAGCTATGAGTGACTGTAAATGTCTAATTTTTTTATGGGTAATTACATTAACATGCACACGAAGAATTGATCGTAACAGTGGTAATCTAGACCTTGTTCCCTTATCGATTGTTATTTATTAAATTCAACTGAAATTTAAGTTCACACGAAACAGTGATTTTTTCTGATGTAATGGTTACTTTTGTATCATTTTTAGATAGGAATCATCCCAAATACGGAAATTTTTCTTGTTTACAAAGCCATCAACCAAAAAATGAGCCTCATCTGGATGTATGATTTTTTTTAGTGAAAATTTTGATCCAATTTGAGCTGTTCTATAGCCTACCAAGAATGGTACTGTAGCTTTAAATTCATGAGTTAGTTGAATATTATGTCAATGAAGAGAATAACGCAAAATTCGCCATGTTGTTGAAGAATGCTCAGTTATTGAGAACGATGTGAAACCGATAAATTTCGATTTTCACGATTACTTGTAATTGGAGCTACGTTTTTTTTTTTTTTATTGATGCCTTGAATTATTTTTTTTGTGAATCGGTGTTTCAATATCAAGTAGATAAAATCCCCTTCGGCTTTTTTTTAAACAAACAATGTATTGGCTTTTGTTTGACCGATTATGCCCACCATAAATATCGCAAAGTTTACGATACGTAGCTATAACCTATTATGAATTTTGATGATAAATTTTTACGACTTATAAACGTTATTGAGGCGTGACCATGATGATTTGTCATCAACTATTGAAAAAAATAATGACGCAAGAAAATTTAAAAAAGGTAAACGTCGCCACCACAATTTGTCAATTTTTTACTCTCAATTTGAAAGACCCTTTAGAATTCTGAGATTAATACAGAAAAAGATACCCCGCAATAAACCAATCAAACATTGACGTTAAAACGTCTTATTATTAAGTTTACTATTTCCCCCCCCCCACGAATAATTCACCTTGGAACATGTTAGATCATTCATTTATTTATTTGAGGTTGTTTCTTTTTTTCTGCTTTTCTGTCTGTTCAGTACCTCTTCATTTTTTCTTATATCTCTTTCCTTCGTTCTTCAAAAAGTTCATTTCTATTGTCCTTGCGTTCTGGCGCTTCTCGGAACATTTTATTTTCATATTTTAACAGTCTCTTAAGATATGTTTTTTCTTATAGTTTTCGTATCATATAAAAATTACATGATAAGTATATTACTTTAATGTAATCTGAAAGAGAGTAATTTTCAGTTAAAAAGAAACAAAGAATAGATAAAATTATAGACTTTTTTTTTTATTCGAAGTTATTTATATTAATGTATTTATTAAGGTTTATTATGTAAGCCATCATGTTTACCATGATGGCTAAGTTAATTTAGTTGTTTTAACTGAGAAAACAAAAATCTTGGATTTAATTCCTAAAATAACAGAGTTTAAAAAAGCAAAATGTTTTGTTAAATGGTGAAGAAGAGGAATTGCGCTTATCTCTCCGTAATTCTTCTTCTATCGAACTCTACTTAACTATCAATTTATACAACTATAGCCTGATTACTCACTACTCGTACTCATGATTATAATTCTTCTACTTTCCACAATTGCAAATAAATAAACGCTTTATTACTCCAAACAAACAACTAATATACCGTTTAACTAGAAAGAAAAAAAAATTAGTGGGTGGGTTAGGCTATGATTTTCAAGATTTCCAGCTAGTGGGCAGAGCAATTTAATTGAGTTTGATTTTACTTCATCTGTATCACACGCTCTAATTAGCATCTACATTTTCCCAGTAAGAATACAATCAATTTCGAGGACTTACAAGTGATATAAACTATTATACAATAGCGAAATTTATTATTAATCAATGTTATTGTTTTTTTTAGAAATAGTGTTTGTAAGGTTAGCGAAAAATTGTTCATTTAATAGAAAAGCCAACCACAACGTTCAGATGATTTAAAGACTCGCCATAGATCTTAAATAATTCTTTTTCTTATTTATAGCATTTTAATTTCTATAATTCGAAATCGATATGTTACCAATAACATCAAATTTTTAAAATATACATATATTTTATAAAAGAAAATATCATAAGATACATCACTAAGATATTTAGTTCGTCCACTTTTCCAAGACTGGCTGAACCTGGCAAAAGAACTTGAAAAGTTTTGAAGATTCTTGGAACACTGTCTAGTTGCCTATACATGTGTTTGGAATATGATAAGCAAGTGTTGCATTTCTGGCTCGTGAGAAATCCCTAGTAATCAATTATTTTTATTAGTATTGCGCCAGAATAAGCGAGGCGCTCACACGCGGTGTAACGGCGTTACTCTTGCAGGGTCGACTAACGACGATTTAAGGTATATAGGATGGGGTTAACTACTAGGGAGATGATTATGTACCGATTTATTTCAAGTTTTGTCAAAACTTTGCCCCCATCGAACAACAATTTTGGCGGGGGCTATAGCCCCCTTAGCCCCTCGTTCACTACGTGCGTGTCTTGAGGGAATAATCTAATTGAATTGAGAGAATAATCTATTGAATAATCTAATCTAATTGTTAGGAGTTTCTATATGAAACCTTTGGTGTTAGAGGAAGGAGCGGGGATCGCGCTTCTGCGAATCGGTTGATCTTGTAAGTTATAACTATTATAACTAATAGTTATAATAGTTGTGATGTTACTTACATAGATCACATACATACATAAAGCCCTTTCATACACAAATTAACGGAATTAGATATAATCGAATACGCAAAAATGCAAGTTCTCTTTCATTTCCAAGAGATTGAGTCAAATTTAGCAGTAATCCCAACTTCAGATATTTTATTTTATTTTAAAATTTTGAAAAAAGTTCAGTTCATTTAAAAAAATACAGTTACTATTAATTATGGTATAATTTTTTGAAAGGAAACTTAAAAAAAAAAAAAGGAGTATGTTATCATTGAGAAACTCTAATCTATTTTTCATTCATAATTGAATTACTGATAAAGCACTAGCACATAATCACTTTTATTTTGAAAAAAATTTCACAGTGGTTTATTTTTATACGCCAAATAGAATAGAAAAATTTAATACATTTTTCTAAATAAAATAAATTTTAATAATTTTTCTAAATTAATAAATTTTCCGAATATCCAGAAAAATTTAATACTTCCTTTTTTTTCTAATTACTGTTTACTAGAATAATCTGAAAAAAAATTCTTCCAAACTACTTAATATTCGAAAAACTGCAATTAAAAAAAAAATTAGAGTTTTGTCTTATTTCTTCTTTGAAAGAAATTAAAATAAATGTTCTATAATTTAAAATGATGAAGTTCTCTTTTTGAAGATAAAATAAGATATTATTTTCGGGCGTAGAAAAATATTTTGCACATGATTAAACCAGCGAAAATTGGCATATTAAAATAAATGTTTCTGCTGACCAAAATTTTGTTATAAGGGATTTTAAAAAATATACAGAGAACTATAAGAATTACAATATTTATTATTAGTTTTGATGAACAAATGTACAGAACTGGCTTATCAATAAATTCATAACAATTCATCCAATATAATTTTTAAATAAAATTCTTGTGTTTATATGTACATATGTGTATTTTTAATAAAGTTAACTAATAGTTGTGAATGAATATTATACCTTTTCTCACAAAAAGTCATCATTCACAATCTTTGAATTTCATACAGTAGAAATTTATTTTATTTATTCATGGCGTGATGTCAACCATTACGTTTCATACATAGAGCAAAACTTTTTTATTCCTTGGCATGAGTGAATGTGAATTTAAAGAGATCTTGTACAATCTATTACGATAAAGGAAGATGCGTCTCGTTAAAAATGATAGGTTAGGCAATAAGTGACAGAGTCATTTATGTAATAGGGAAATACTTATTTTAAATCGGTGCAAAACTTAAGACTCGTTTCTTAGCTATATACTTAACTAAGGAGATGAAAATAATCTGGGTATACTTTGTTTAGCATATGTTATCCCAGTAAATGTTACAATTACCATTTCCCAATAGAGAAAATGACTTAAAACTTAAAACGAGACATGGGCCCGTAATTATAATTCACTACAAATAATTTGGTGGGCCTTTATCAGCTGTTTATGAATAATCTTCACTACTTTGTTATGCTTGTCGTAAATTAAGCAGTGATAAAGATTGTACAACTATAATTGTTGGTGACAGCGGAAATTTATCTGATATAAATTGTTTTTTTCAGATAAGTTTCCATAGTTCTTGTTAGGGGAAAATCCTTAGAATTGAAAAACAATGTCAACTGCTGCACAAGCAGAGGAACGTACTCATACTCTGTAATATATTTATTGCACGAAATATGTTGAATATTATTTTTTTTTTAGAAAATCTTTTCAAATTCGTTTTATAAAAAAGTTTAAGGTTTACCAAGAAGTATAGATAGGAACAAACTATCCATCCAGTCACTAAATAGGTTTGAGATGATTCTTTTTAATTTTTATCTAAAAACCTTCAATAAAATTTGAAGTAATAAAAGAAATATATTCAAAAGTTGTCCTAAATATATATACATTTTAAAGAGGAACATAAAATTATATATAAATGAAAAAAAGAAATTCTATATTGTTCCTGAGAATTAAACCAAGGACCAATAAAACGATGTACTGTTTTAATCAATATAGGGATTCATTATCAAAAAGAATCCAATTAGCAGATTATATAATCATTTTAATAATCAGCGATTGGTTTGAAAATTTTAAATTAATATAATTTTTTTTTATATTTCTCGTTACTAATATATGAAGAGAATTTATTATTTAAAAAAAAGAATAATAAATAAATAAATGCTCAATGATTTTATATATACCTAAGGCAATTTTTAAAACTTTTATTAGCTTATTATAATTAATAATAATAATATTATTAATATTATAAATAAATGAATTGACAAATAGTAAATTTATTTTAATTATAAATAAAAAATATTGAACGAACAATCTTTATTTAATTTATAGTTTTAATAAATATATATTGGGGAAAAATTAATAGTAATATTAATAATAAATAAATAAGTAATGGTCTTAACAATTTTAAAAATTGTTTATAATTTTTAATAAATAAAAATTTTATTCAATAAAAATTAAATTAGTCTATACAGAATATGTATAATAACATTAGAGTGTAGAGGAATGTATGGTATATAGTAAATTACTCGTATGTATGTCTGAAAGTATATTTTAAATTATGTTTGTATAATAAAATCTATCGTACGTATGTGAACTTGAAAAATTGTGGTATTTCAACAAGAATTATCGTTTATGTAATAATATAATAAATAAATAATCAAATATATATATATATATATATATATATATGTATATCAACGAATGAGCTGTTTTCATATTGTAAATAAATTATATATAAACTTATACATTATAATGAAATTTATATATATATATATATAATACACTGTTATTTTCTTCCTTTTATTTATTATTCGATTTTACTCAGTTTTATTTATTTATTTTTTTTAACGTAAAATTATTTCAAAAAATATTTATTATATATTTAAATATTTAAAAAAAATAACAACTTAGTGGGACACTTTTTATAAAAATTGTAATAATTTTTATTACAATGTTAAGGCGAGATGTTTTGATATTATAACAAGAAATTATATTAAAACAAAACAAAAAAAAAAAAAATATATATATATATATATATATATAAATGGAGAAAACATGTGACATAACGGAGATATATAAATTTATTAATAAAAAAAAATTGTTCGTAAACTTGACTAGGATGAGTGATTTTAACATACTTCATTATTTTCCTTCTTTTTTTTTAAAATTTATTATAAGATTATTTTATACGTGTTGTAAAATATATTATGTATTAACAAAATATTGATAAGTGACTTAATTTTTATAATAATTACTTAAGTTTATTACATTTTTTTTATGTTTATGAGTGTAATTATATATTATTTTATTAATGTACCAAATAAATAGATATTGTTTAATAATGGCATTATATAAATATAAAATAAAATATTTGTACAGAAATGTAATTTGTATTATTAATTTATTATTACCTTAATTATTTTATAAAATAAATTTTAAGAAAATGATAATAATAATAATTAAACCAACCTTTATAACTTTTCCTTATAAACTAAAAATATTTTGCAGTAAATTTAAAATTTTATAAGGTGATGCCAAATAAAGGAACAAACAACTTCGTACAATTTACTAACTGCTAATTTGGAGCCGAAGTTATAAAACTGAAATTTATTATTATTTAGCGGCTATCGTTTATTCTGCAACGCTATTTACTGCAACACCAAAGTGTTCGTTTTTCAAACACATCTACGTCCACTAGATCTTTCTTATTCATGACGAAGTCTCTAAGCCGAAAGTAGTTACGATCACTCAAATGGGTTTCAGAAATCAGAATCAAATCTGACGACTCAGTAAGCATCAGAACTTTTAATTCCTCCCTTCGACCAGCAAGACTACTGATATTCCTTATGTAAATCTTAAGAAATTAGCAAAGTTTAGAATTACCTTCAACAGTGAGCATATAAGGCTTCCCATTTGAATGAGGGATTCCGAAGTTGGGCGTTACTTTCTCTATTTTGGCCTCGACATCTCCGCAGCTACGTTCCATCATCGCAACATAGGTTCACGGAAGATTACTAGAATCAATATGGTTCCTATTTACCCTCCGTCCCGTTGCGGGTAAATTCGCATTGCCTGAGGCAAAACATGCCGATTCTTTGCCTCCGGATTAGACAGAGTAGTAGTAGTCCTTGAAACGTAGTGCATCCTTTGCCTCTCTTTTCTCTTCAGTATTTTTCTGTAGATTCTATGTCCCTTGTAGTTGGCACAGTGATCTGACTGACAAAGTGCGCAGGTGGCCGGAGTACTTCTGTCCTTCCTTGGACAGTCCAAAGTAATGTGCCCTTCCGCACACTTGACACATCGGTAGGGTCACACACCCTACCGTTTAAGATGCACCGAGGATTGCATCTTAAATGCAATGGCCGAGGTGGAAAGCGCCGACTACAAATATGTTTTGGCAATTTTTATT
>JAAAKQ030057169.1:0-15985 GCA_010016005.3 Zanna intricata
ATCAGACTCCATATTTGGATTCAGCAATGAAAATACTTTGAAAATAACATAAAAGCATCAAAATATAAAAAATGTTGCAGAGTGGTGTTATTGCTACTTTGTTGTCAGCCTTTTTTTGTAACTCTGCTGGTTGTTCAGTAGTGTTAACCAGTAGTATTCTTAATAGGGTAATTTTTCTTTTTTTCTTCTTTTTTTTTTGTTTAATCTCTGGAACCACCATTAAGTTATATCTTCAGAGGATGAGATGAATGATGGGTAGTGTGTGTGAAAAATGCCATGCCTGACTGGGATTCGAACCCAGGACCTCTGGATGAGGGCTGAGACACTACTACTCGTACCATAGAGGGCAGCAATTGTGTTAATACTGTTATTAGTGTTCTTACTGTTTTTAGTGTTAATAGTCTTAATAGTGTTCTTAATACTGTTAAGCGGTAATTCTGAGATTAGTAGACCATGTTCATTTTGTGCTTAATTTATTCCTCAAAAAAATAAAATTAAAGTAAGAAAACAAAGTTGTTGGTAAAGATTGAGTGTGGAAGTTTAGACAATGCCAAAAATAATCTAACATCAGAAATATTATAAATTCTGATTTGAAGGATACCAGACATCATCAGATCTGACATTGAACTATTACAACACTTTATCTCTACTTTTATTATTTTTGTATTTTTATATTTTTTGAAAATAGTTCTTCCTAGGAGAAATGAATGGATAATATTATCAAAAACCACATCAAGATTAAGTATTTAAAAGTATACTATAAAGGTTTAGAACTGTATAGTAATAAAAGAATGATCCTTTATGTTGAGTCAAATATCGATAACTAAATAAAGTACATATCGATAAGTAAGAATACATAGTTGCATACTTTAAGCAAATGGTGTGGTAATGGTGTGAAAATGGTGTGGTACAACATAAATCACTCTCTCTCTCTCTCTCTCCCTCCCTCCCACCTCCCCTCCCACTCTCTCTCTCTCGCGCAAGAGAGACCAACCATTGCAAGAGATAATCAAGTATAAACTTGGTTATAAAACATAATAGTCCCACTTGTTCTTAAAGAACATACTTGGAAACTTGTTCTCTAAATCTGTATAAAGATGGTATCTGTGGTTCATAAAGACGAAGGTGATTTGAAAAGTCTGTAGAAAAGTCTGCGCACTTAATTTTCAAGATAAATCTTTCTTATTTCTCAACTAGCCTCCTTTTAAACTTAAACATTTCATCCAGTGCTGCTCCAGTTTGTTGATTCCTTCCAAATAATAGGATTGTTCCAACTTTGCAAATTAGTCATTTGTTCTGCACTCTTCGTTTGAATAAAATCTCTTCCTGCCAGCAATTTTTTCATGTTGAGGAACAAATAGTAGTCTGAAGGAAACAAATCTAGAAAATAGGGGCATGCAGAATGAGTTAAATCTTAACTTTATTAATTTTGTGGCCAACAAGTGAGCAGGTGCATTCATTTTTGTGGACTTTTTTCTTTTATAGTGGACATCATTTCTAAAGTAGTGACCTCAACAGGTTGTCCATAACGTTTGGTGTTAATTGTGCTCATGACAACTTCAAAAATTTTGAACCATTTATAAACTGTTCTAATCAAAGGTGCAGATTCTTTGTAATATTAATATTGATACTTTAGTCGGCCCCAGCAATTTGCTTTTCATAAAGTAATGTTTAATCAACTTGAAACTCTCTTTTATCCACATTTTAGAAATCACCTGACTTTCACAATTCAAATTGACACCAAATACTGAAAAATTAACTGATGATTAGGTTGAAAGTTGGTGTGCATTCTTCCAAAAAATGCTACTAACTGAAAATCCCAGATACGCAGATGGTGGTCTCAGACTTTGTACAGCTTTTCAAACCATCCTCTTACTTTATCTTTAGGTTAAAGTTAATTTATAATAATTTTTATATATATTTTTTAAACACTCAAAATACAGTCAGGAAGAGTACTCTAGAATACTTACCTTATACTTTAAACTTTACAGTTAAACTTTTACAGTTTTTAACTATCATATACTAAATGGTTAAAAATGTAAAATCTGAAGTTACAATTACAATTATTCATGCTGTTATTTATAAATAATTTATCTTGTTACTACAACGAATTCAGAATAAATATTTTGCAGTTATTTCTGTGTCATTTGGTGGTATCAGTTCTTCCAAAAAAATTTTAGTTTTATATTTATAGGTATAAAACTATTAAAGTATATATCTGTAGCATCTGTTATGTCACTATTTACTTCTAAAATATTGGATTATTAATTAACGACTCACTTTCAAAATAACAGAATTTCTTTCCTTTAATGAAAGTTTTTAATTAGCAGCACCTTCTTTAGTAAAGATACTGGTAGCCCTATCTTAACAAAGTCATGAAACTTCTTAAATATATAAACAAATAATCTGTTCCAACTGTATTGAATTTATTTAATATGTTATTTTCATCAAACAAACAAAGCTTTGCTTGTTTGAGTAAATGCTTATGTAAGTTTATGTACGTGAAGTGTGAATGTATGTATGCATGATTATCTGCAAGTCACTTTGTTTTCTCTATATATGCATGTGTTATGAAAGTATTCATATAAAAGGAGTATGCATTAGAATGTTTGTGGTTGTGCACATGTGACTATGTTGATACAACATTCTTACCCTCACACACTCTGCAACACATGTTAACATTATAAGATAAATTTTCAGATTTTTTATTTAACATTTTTTGACATATTTTTTAACATATGTTACAATTATTTTTTGTTTTAGCTCTTGTTCTTTTGAATTTTCATTCTTTTGGGATGTTCTTTGTTCTGTTCTTCTGTCGATGTTTTTCCTCTTTTTCAGTTTGTGTTTTTGTTGGAATTCTTCATTTTATATTACTATATTAAGTTAATAATGTATTACATTATAATTCCAAGAAAAACCCAAACTGAAAACAGGAAGAACGTATATCTTGTTTTGTTTCTATCTGCTAAATCTTCAATTTTTTGTTTTAATTGTTACAAATCTTCTTTTACTGTTTTAAATAATACAGTTGTTTTCTTTTCTAAGAAGATGTTAAATATTTTCTTTGTAAGTTGTCCATTCTATAAATATGACCAAAGACCATTAATCTCCTCTTTGTCATTGTGTCTATGATTTTTTTCTGTTTTGATAAATTTTCTTATTTTCAACTGAGTTACCCATCAGACATGCAGCACTGTTGTCCATTGAAATAATATTTTAGATGGTTTCTCCATACTCTTCCGTCATAAAGATACTGCCCGCCTGTCCACTCAGTGCTGATGCTTTTAAAATTTTCATCAGGATCACAAATAGCTTGCATATTTATAGCTGGACAACCCTTTCAGTTAATGTACTTGTCTCTGAATAAATGAGAATTCAGGATTTGTATGTGTCTCAAACCAAAAGCACCAATAATTTTGGCAGGTAAAAGCACCTGTACTGCAAAATCTTGGGAATTGTTCATTTCTGCTGTTTTACAGGTAAATCCAGTCTTGTGATTACACTTTGATTCAATCCATAAAAAATTCAATACTTTTTCTCAGTAGACTGTGAACAGTAATATCTTCCATTATCTCAGTCTAACAGCAAGGATTGATATGAAATAAAGAAAAATCTTCTTCTTTCTGGAGGCACAAGTTCCACTATGCATGTTGGTATTTTCCAGTAAAAATTCATTAGAATCAACAGTAACTTTCAAATTGTGAAAGTTCTTTGCATTTCATTATGTTTATTTCCATTTTCTGAATGAAATTTTCACTTGCAAACTGCATAAACACTCTCAATTTTTGAACTAATTAGAAAACAAGCTACTCTCTGCTATACTTAAAGCTATAGTTAAAAATATCCAAGCAGTTTCTTCCTTCAAAAGTTGTTACCATTTTTTATTAAATACAATCTCATAATATCTAGGCATCCAGAAAAATTTAATCTATTGACTAGGCTTTGTAATACCAGCATTCTTTATTTACACAAAAGTTAGTAAGTATGTAAAGAAAAACTAGTAGCAGATACTAGCTTTTATTCACTTAATCAATTATGTTTAATTACATAAAAATACTTTTTGGTGCATGTACAGAATACAGATTGTCAGTGCTGGTAAATTTGTAATTTACATCTATGAAATACTTGGCAGTTGACTATGTTCTATGGTGGACCTTTAAGTGTAAATTTTGTCTTTATTTGAAGCTTTGTTCTGTTTGATTAATGTAAAATATTGTGCAGTTGAAGAAGTTCATACATCCCAGGGCAATTTTTAATGGAGTTGAACATACTGTGTATAAAGGTTTTTTGTTTGTTTTTCTGAACATCCTGTTGTACCAAAATTTTTAATTTATCAGCTGTTTCTCTGAGTCTTTTTTTTATCTATGTTAATACAATATTTTATTTGTTTTATTTATGCTTGTTTTTATTTATTTTGTATGGGACTACATTAATCTGCTGTGTTTAACAAAAGAAGAGGTAGATCTGTAGAGTTGGATATGTAGATATGTAGGTTATTCTACACTGGGTATTAGATTGTACAAGACTACACCTCATTCACATCATCCTCATTCCTCTGAAGTAATACCTTATGGCAGTTCCATTGGCTAAACAGATAAAGAGAGAGGGTATTAGAATAACGTTTGGGTCTGAGATGTGTTTGGATACTTTGCTGTGCTTGATTTTTTTTTTGGAATGGAATGTTTCTGTAACTAGGAAATTAGTATTTAGGTTTGTTAAGTTGCTAACATTCAACAATACAGGATATATTAATGTTTTTTTGTGTTTGTTTATGTGCTGCTTAATTAAGTTTTTCTATGTTGTCCTCAAGTGAGGATTTGTTTGATAGTGTGTGAATCATACAAATGAAAGGAGATAGTTTATGTGAGATTGGCTGGTTAGAAGTGTGAAAAAGAGTATACGGTTGTTGGTTCTGTAGATTCCTAGTAACCTTTTTGTGAAGGTAATTCCATGTTAAAATGTCTTTAAACAACTGCAAAATTTAATTTATGGTGCATTTGATATATGTTAACAGTTGTTCGTGTTTTTCTGATGTTACTTCAGTACAACAAGATGTTACTAGAGATTTTGTCAATATTTTGCTGGGGATCACAGAAAGGTTGTGATCTGCAGTATTATCTACAATGTTTGTGTTCTTTATTCTTTTGCATTTTGTGTTCATCTATAATGTTTGGGTCTGAGAAGTGTTTGGATACTTTGCTGCGCTTGATTTTTTTTAGATTGGAGAGTGTTTCTGTTACTAGGAAATTAGTATATAGGTTTGTTAAGTTGCTAACATTCAACAATACAGGATATATTGATGTTTTTTAACTTATTACAAGTTTGAATATGGTAGTTTATTTTGTCAGTTTTCCCATGCATTAAACAAATTTGTGAACAGAAGCATTTTGTTAATTTAAGGTAGACTGTGTAAGAATATTGGATCTGTGAACTTTTAGAAGAGATGGTTGGAGCTTGAAGGTGGATTTGTTTTAAGAAATTATTTTGTGTATTGTATACAACCGATTTGTATTTTTTTTTTTGTTGCTTTCAAGTTTGATTTAAAATTTGTCAATTGGATCCTGCTTAAATTCTATAGTGCTTTTGTGAGTGTAATCTCTCTCTCTCTTTTTCTGTTTTAGCCTCTGAAACTACCAAAAGGTATTACTTCAAAGGATGATATGTATGAATGTGATTGTGAGTATAATCTAGAACCTTATTTTTTAACATGTCATTGTTAGCGATTACTTACAAAATGTGACAAAACTGTTACAAATTTAAGTGGACTGGTATTATTTATTTTTACATTTTGTTAGTCATATGAATTTCAAAGTTTATTGCTGTTTTATATATACAATGCCTTTTCAATGCTATACTGCACTATACACAAAAAAAACATAGTTTGGAGTAAATTGCAAAAAACAGTGTTCAAATATCTACAAAAAATATAATTAATGTTGTTTTTAATTATTTTTTTACATACTTATGTGCAATTTTTAGAGTATTTTCAATAAAAATTTAATTGAAAATAAAATTACATGTTATTAAAATAAAAATATGTTAATTTTTTGAGATAGTGCTGTGTTGCATTTGTGATGAATGTTGCCTGTTACAAGTTATTACATTGCAGTTTTCACGTTTTATATTCAAAGCAATTTAAGGATAAATATGTATTTTCAGTCACTAATAATTTTTTTTTACTAAAGTATAAAATAAAAAGAGAGATTAATTTTCCCACACTAAGCAGGAAAAAATACTGTTGGTACAACTTGTACTGGAAATATAAAAGGTTAGTTAGGTGTGGAAGTGTGAAAGTGGAGGTGCGGAAGCTAAACAGAAAAAGGAGACAGGTATGAATGTAAAGGAATGTTCCTCCATGTGGTGGCCTTGAATAGGTTGAGGATTTTAAAAAACTGCAATTGAGCTTGAGAGGATAAAAACTGTGGCAACAAGCCATGCATCTGATTCAGTGGAGTCTGGAAATCTAAACAAATATGCAAAAATAAATTAGAGTCTTCTTCTGGAAACCCACCATGAAAATTAAGACAAAACTGAAATATCTCTTTGGAACATTAAACACCAATTCCATGTTAAAAATTGTTATTAGTTCCTTTGCTAGTTTAGTTAAGTGGTACTACTCATTAGTTTAGTAACCCATAGTTTAATTAAGTGGTACTATTAAGAATGGTTCACTATTCTGTGAACTAGCCGCTAATTTAATGCAAATTAATTTAGTTTCTCAACATTGAACTTAAAGGTTCTATTAAGATTAATTAAAATACAAAACTTTCATAATTTTAAGTATAATTTTACTGTGATGTAATAATTCAGCATATAGTACTAAAAAGATAGGCAGTGGTAGATTGTGCCCAACAAAGTCATGTACAAATAGTTAGAACCCATCATTGGTATGCATAACTTGCATAATGATTAGGATTCTTTGGATATATCTTGAGGATGCAAGATTTAAGACTTCAGAAACAGCTAGTAAAGTACAATCTCAACTTGAAACACACTAGTTCAGGGCGCAGATGGATCAGACAAATGAGAGAAGAGCTGAAGGAAACTGGCCTTACACCAGCAGACACCACAGATAAGATAAAATTTAACAAGCAAATCGAGAAAAAAACACTCGCTTCATACTCACGACATGAACATTTTCAACACTAGGAAGGGCACAAGGATTGGAACATATGAAAAACTACTTGGAGGACTGCAAGATCCAAACGTCCAATCAAAGAGGCTTGGATAATGGACTGACTAAAGTAATCCTGTGCGGCCATAAAAGATAACAATAATAAAAGGCAAATTAAAAACATCAAAGGCAATTTTATCTTAGCTGTTTTACCATCACATGATTTATTTGTTGTCATTGAAATAATAGTTCTAAAAATAACAGTATGCATAATCCCATAACCCACAAAAATTTCTACCTCTTATTAATTTTCTTTTTCCTCCTTGAACACATTGCCAGTGAAA
Organism: Zanna intricata; assembly: GCA_010016005.3. NCBI lineage: Eukaryota > Metazoa > Arthropoda > Insecta > Hemiptera > Fulgoridae > Zanna > Zanna intricata. The sequence goes on from JAAAKQ030057169.1 coordinate 7,462, forward strand.
CTTTAAGTCTGTTTGAACAATTAGATTGGAAGCAATTGAAGCTCCTGCCTTACAGTACTGACTTGATGCCAAATGACTACCTCTTTTTTCTCTATTTCAAGCAATTCTTTGCCGGTTAGCACTACACAAAATATTTACAGCATTAATCAGTGAATATCTTCACTGACGTTCTTTGAGGAAGGAATGAAAGACTGATTACAAACTATTAAAAGTGGCTTATAATGATGGAAATTATATAGAAAATTATTTTAAGGTATGCTTGCTCTTCTATGTACTAATAAAATTATTCTGTTGGAAATTATGTGTAATTTTTATTACTTGCTTTCCAGATGTACCTTGTATATTGTGAATTATATGTTTGATGTATGGGGTAACATTTATAGTTTGATGACACATGATGAAGGGATGTATATTGAAAGTTTGTGGTAATATCAAATACTTAAGTGTGATTTTCAGTGAGGTAAATTGGAGATGATCTGTACAAAAATCTAAACAAGTGACTCTTTCTAACTTTAAGAAAGTTTTCTTATAAACTATCAATATTAAAAGCAATATATTATGGTCTTTTAAATAGAAGGTATGAATTTAAGTTTGGTTTAACTTGATAGGGATGGATCTATCTACCTGCACTTAGGCTGTTTATAATAGCAAAAAAGAAAATAGTCACATTGCGTAGAGGTAGAGGTGAATATTTTCCTCCTGTTAGCCTAAATACTGTGTCATTGCTGTTTATTTATAGACTATTGAGAATTTTTTACCTTAAAAGTGGCAACTCACATTGATTTTTGAATGTTTATTTAGTCAAGTTGGGAAGTGTTAATAGATATCAAATAATTAGAAGACCCTGTGTAAAAACTTTTAAAAATAATATTCCAATTTAAGTTCTATAAAATAATATTCTAATTTAAGTTCTATATTAAGGAATAGGCTGTCATCAGATGAAAGAAACTATCTGCAGATGTACATCTCCTTTTCAAAGATATCTAAAGTAGTTTTCTTTAAATTTATATGAAAAGAAGTTTTTTTGTTTATGATAAAGAAATTGATTTACTAGGATTGAATGTGTAGGCAGGTCAAGGCTTAAAAATGCAAAAAAAAAACAGCATGTTTTTAATCCTTACCATTATTATGAAATAAATTAAATAAATAATTGTATTTTGTCTGTCTGGGTATATTTTCCCAAGTCTTGGTTAGGTAACCCCCAATTCAAGCATACTCTACATGGTTATTTGATGTTCTGTAATGTATATCATAATATAGTATCATGATTACATCTACTTTTACTGATGTATTTTAAGTTTTTGTTCTGTTTCTTAGTTATTTAACGCATTTAGAATCGGAATTTATTGTATTATTACTATTAGTGTAATTTTAATGTAATTTTAATTTATTATAATATATATATATATATTTAATTTATATTCCAGAATAAATAAATATTATTAAATTTGAAACTCTAAGCAATTTAATAGTATAAATTTAATATATTTTGGTTCTGACACAATAGATAACAATTAATTTCAAACCATTGTTGAGTGTTTCCGTAAAATTGTAATAGATTTGTGAGCAGTAAAGTAATGTAATTCAAATAACTATGGATTTTGTGAACAAATTCTTACATGTTCTTTTCAAGTATTAAATGAAAGTCCTTGATCGACTCGCTTTTCATCGATAAACAACTACTACAACTCGTATAATAGGAAAGTTTAAACTGCTAATTAACATGCAACAGTAAAATTTATTAACGAGAAAACACTGTTTATTGGACAAGTTTTAATTGATTTTCACTTTTTATTAGACATAACCACCTAATGTGTATATGTATGCATTTTGTTATCTGTGTTTATTGATTTAACTACAGTATTGAGCAATATAGTGATTTCATGTCGGGTACAAAAGGTTTAATCCATCCAAAACTATTATGTCTCTGTTATTATCAATATTAATCATTAATCAGTTGATAATGAAAGTTCATTCAGTTACAAGCGTGTAACAAGTAAGGTACAAAAATAAAAAAATAAATAAATCTGATTATGAATGTAACTTTGTTGCTTAATTTCCTTACTCATTTTATTTATCTAATTTAATGAAAATTATAATTTTGGAGATGATCTAAAAATGTATGAAGAGCTGGGATAAAATAACTGTAATGAAAAACTGTAGAATGACAAAGCTTTTGTTACTTTTTTAATTGTTCTAACTTTCAATGAATCATATAATTCAGATGTATTCTTTGTTAAAATTTAGTAATGGTGTGAAATTTAAAAATGTAAATTTTCAAGCTTGGAATTTTATACTGAAAAATTAAAATAGAAGAGATCTAGTCATAAATGACTAAAGTTGAAGAATTATTTTGAATAAGAATCATTTTACGTCGTTGTAAAATGATATGCATGTTTGTGTAGTTGTAATGTGTTATTATAATAATTTTTGACTTTTTATGTATGTTGTTAACTGATAGGTATATCAACAACATTCAAGTAGATTGATTTGATTAATATATTATTTCCTGTGCAATCTTTACTTTAAGTTTCATTACCTTAATTTTACCTCATTTTCTTATAACATTTATCATTGATCATGACCTCATCTTTCATAAGATGATCATCAGTGATACATATTCACTGCTTTTAAAAATCAGATTTTCTTATGGACATTAATCAGTACCGTTATCATTTTTTTATCTTATCTGCTAATTTTTATTGTGTCAATCTTTCTTTTTTTTTACCACCATTAGGTACTGCCTCAATCTGACAATTCTTGCTTACATTCATTATAAAAATTAAAATAAAATGTTGTATGGTTCTATGAGAGTGTTATTTAGAAGATTGTTTGACCATTTGACAACTTATCTCAAGGGTTCTTAGTTTACACTCTTTATTGATAAACTACGGTCATGAGTTAATACGTTGTATTTTATGAAACTCTTCCCTCATTTTAATTCATACTAGATCATTTCATCATGCCACTTATTTCTGAAACAACAAATATATTTTTTTCCATTCCCTTTCCCCTTTATTAAACATATTATTACTCTTCCTCTAGCCTTACTGGCATGGGGATGACACTATTCATTTGTATGCATTTTGATGATACAAGTACAGAATTTCTGATTATTGCATATGTAGCAGTAGCTATAGTATTTTAAATCTGCTTAAGATTTCTGAAAAATTTAAATTATGGTATAATTATTCTGTTATATCTGTACATAAATCAGGTGTTCAATAAAAATTGAAGATTAAAAAAAATAAGGACAGATTCAAAAAGGAGTAAGGTGAAAATGATCTCATAATTTTCAACTTTAGATCTACAAAGGAATACACAATGAAAGAACAATTTTTGAGCAGATTAACAAGACATCAATTTGCAAACAATATTAATTTGTGTTCAGATTTGCTGATGACATTGATGTATTGGCAGACAAAAATTAAATATGTTAGAAGAAATAAAACCGAAATACACCAATTTATTCCTAGCATAAAAATCCATTTTAAAATAATTAAGATTGAAACAAAGAAAGTGAAGTATTATCGATTAATTATTAATATAAGGAAACACAATATATCACAAATTGAATTTGGTTTTTTTAATTGTAAAATTGCAAAGGGTAGATGCAATAAGGTAGACTAATACAAACAAGGGAAACATTCATGTAAAAAAGAAGTCTGACAGTTCCATATATAAGAATTAGAGGTAAGCTCCTAAAATACTACCAAAGGTATTCTGAAAAACGGTTCCATCATCACAATGTTTTAATTTCACCCCATTTTAATAATAATGAGTGCAGGGAATGGGGAATAACGGAAATTATTACACACCTAATAAATAAATCTTTTATTCTGATTTATATGTAATAAGTTTTGTAGACAGTGACCGAATCGGGAACGGATAAATAAGCTGCTTCAAAGGTAAAAAAAAAACTCCTATAGCTTGCTTGGATGAATCAAACAAAGTAGTCGTATAATTTTTTATCAGCTCTGCTGTAAAAATTCATAATTAATTTTATAAGATTAAAAAACAGTTATCGTTATATCTATATTAAGAATTTTAATAAATATCATGAAATAATATTAATGTAAATAAATGAAGCTACTTCATATAAAAATAATTCACAAATTAGAAGCCGTTAATGAAAATTATTTGAGGACATATTTATGTATAATTAAACGGGATACGGAAAATTCAAATTTAAAAATAATCTTTGTTAATATTAAAGCGGTAACTACAAGTTAAAAAAAAAAAATACTCGATACCAACCTCTAAAGGAAATAGATTAAGAGAAACCTTGTAAAAAAAGGGATTTTAAATTTAAGTCATACATTATCTATGCTCGCTAACCTCGTTCTTTTGCTTACTGTATGTTTGTTTTTAAAACAAAAAATATAATAATTCTGTTAGTAAGTCTTTTAATACTTCTATACACAACTAAAACGCACATTAACCTGTGTAGGTTAATATTAAAACCTTACATTTACAGCGAATACGAATATATAGTAAAAATTACTTCGCAGCTCATCCAGATACCATAAAATATAGTTTTATCAAGTATTTCTTTAAAGAAGTTACAAACTGTTTCCCTTGAAAGTTTTTTTATGTTATCTGGTAGTAGTCAATTGAAAAATATAACGTTTCCATTAAAAGACTTTTTGTTTGCAAAGTATATTTTAAAAGTAGTTCTTTGTTTGTTATGACATTTAAATAGAGTTGTAGCCAAGTACGGACTCTCTGCTCTGTCTTTATTGTTACGAGGACGTTTTTTTTTTTACTGAATATTACCACTTTATCTTATATATAAAAGCGAAAGTTTGTGGTGGGTTTGTTTGTCAGTTTGCAATAGCATCTCGCGAGAACCAACAGACCGATTGTTTCAGATTTTCGAGATATATTAGTGTCATCGAAGGTTTTAAGCCAAAGATCGAGCTCCTAGAGCTCCCTTGGTGGTACGATATTAAAAATATCCTTTAAGACAATAAAATTAATCCTTTTACTTCATTATATTTCTGTTATCTTGGCAACATAGATAAAATAAAGTAAACTGATGAATTTGTTTCTTGTAAAATATTTAATATTGTCACAATCACAACCATGAGGAACACTTCGGGATTCAGGGGGCGGAGCCCTCTGGCTAGATATATAATATGTTATTATTTTCAAAATGCGACCTTTTTTTTTTTTTTTTTTTTTTTTTAACCTCCGGAACCACAATTAAATATTAACATCAGAGGATGGAGATGAATGATGTGTAGCTGCGATGTCAAATGATGTCAAACTGCGACCTGCATAATTCATATTTACTTAAACCAATTATTCTTTTTATAATCTTTTTCTATTTAGAATAAGAATTTTATTAATATATTCTACATGCTTATAACTGAAGGTTAACACCATAATAATCTAAAAAAAAAAAAAAAAACTGGGCTATAAGTGAACATTAATTTTACATTGGATTAATTAGATGTATAAATCTCCACCGATAAATGGAAATAATCTAACCGACATCTGCTATAATAATAATAATGTGAGAAATAATGTGAGGACATCTACTATATCAAGAGTACTTTTTAGGGGCAAATATTATCATCACTACGCACAGGTGATTAATTTTTTTGGTGATTAAAATGTAGTGTTTATTTTTCTTACATTTACATTTATACTATCAGCATTAAAATAGGGCAGATAACACTGATAAACATAATTTTTGATTCCTAGCTTGCGCTATATGATTTTAATCAGTTTTTTAATGCTGAAAACGAATATGAACTCAGAATCTTTCTATCATCCATTTTTAGAAAAATTGTTAAATTTTAATTAAAGGATTTTTTTCATTTTTCAACGTATAGTTAGCATTTTAAGCTCCTATACTGTATTTTGTTAATAATTTTTTATTGTTTAACTTTATTAACATAATTTGAAAGCTACAGATAAACAATACTAGACAAAGAATTAAATCATATCTTAGTAGCATATTATGATATCATATCTGATACTAAAGAGTGAACCTTCATGGACAAGATTAATCATGTCTGTGCAGATCAAAACATGTAACTGAAAACACAGCTGTGTTGTTTGTATTAAGCACTGGATTTAGGAATGAATTAATTTTGGTCAGTCTTATTACTGTCTTAAGTTTGTTAACAGTGCAGTATCATCATGCTTTGAAATTGTGTAAATCATGTGGATACCTTTTATTGTGTATATGGTGAGTTTACCACAAAATCAAATAGATAAAACATCACACCTTTAATTAAAAAAGCATAACATTTGTACTTTCAGTGTAAAACTGGTGATCAGGATAACACGTGGGCTCCTCATACAGTATGCACTAATTGGTCTATATATTTAAGAGGATGGCTGAAAGGTACACGGAAGGCTTTACCGTTTGGTGTACCTATGGTTTGGCCTAACCAAAGGATCAGGTAACCGATTGTTACTTTTGTTTAACGAATGTGTCTGGAATTTCAAAAAAATCTAGACATACTGTAAAACATTTCAATCTGCAATCGGGCCTGTACCTCACATTGAAATTATTCCAGTTCCTGAGCCGCCCGTGAATGTATGTTTCGAAAGCAGCGATGAAGAATCAGGCAGTACTGAAGAAGACTACAATGATTTTGATTTTGAATTACTTTCCAATAAGCCATATCTTAGATTACAAGGTGAATTAGATGACTGGTTAGTGATTTACACTTATCAAAAAAATCAAGCTGAACTCTTAGGATCAAGACTGCAAAGTTGGAATTTACTTCAAAAAGTTCGGACTTTCGAAGCTGACAGACAATACTTTATTGATGAAAATAATTTGGTTTATTGCACCAATATTGATGAGCTTATGTTCCACTTAGAACAAGTACATAAACCTGAGGACCGGCGCCTTTTCATAGATAAGGCACCGAGAAAACTTACACAACTTAAAACTTACAAAAATTAAAAAACGCCTTTTTTCATAGAAAGGCTATTTTCATAGATAAGGTCGTCCAAGTATAGTGTAACAGTGGATCTACTACACAACGGTAACAAATATTCTTAGATATCGATCATTTATGGTATTAATTTGAAAGAGACACGATGTGATAAAAGATGTTGATGAAAAAATAAATTATATAAAACATAGATGGAATATATGTAGCAATTTGAAAGTTATAGCTATTTTGTTAGGCGTGCAGTTATACTAAGGCTATACTAAGTACAAGTGTTTTTTTTTCTGCTAACGGGACAGCCGAGCTAGGGATAAACATTATGTTACCAAAGAGTGGAAGAAACGAAACAACTTAACACTAAATGGGTAAAATGTTATTCATGAGCCCTTAGTTGAATCCAGAAAAATATTTTTACCCCCTCATTCATATCAAGCCAAGACTAATGAAACATTTTGCAAAAGCAGTGAAGAAGGATAGTCCCGGATTTTTGTACATCAGGCAGAAATTTCCGAAAGTAAGTGAAAGAAAAATTAAGGAATATTTGATGGTCCTCAAGTAAGAGAGTTTTAGCTGGCCTCCGTGGCCGATTGGTAGCGTCTCGGCTTTTCATCCGGAGGTCCCGGGTTCGAATCCCGGTCAGGCATGGTATTTTTCACACACGCTACAATTCATTCATCTCATCCTCTGATGATATACCTTGACGGTGATTCTGGAGGTTAAACAAAAAAAAAAAAAAAAAAAAAAAAAAAGTAAGAGAGTTGGTCAAAGATGATGTATTTAACTCGATGTTAAATAATGTAGAAAGTGGAGCTTGGGCTTCATTTAAAAACGATTGCAACTTTTCTCGGCAAACAAAAATCCGACAATTACCACGATATTGTAAATCTACCTTATTTAGAGCTATGTATTGTCTTTAAAAATACACTTCTTCCACTAACATCTGGATTTTTTCCCGGACAACCTCGGAGATATAAGTGACGAACACGGTGAACGTTTCCACAAGATATTTCGGTGATGGAAAGCCGCTAGAAAGGGAAATTGAATACTAACTTGCTAGCCGATTACTGTTGGACATTAATTCGGGATGTGCCTGAGTCTATTTATAAAAGAAAAGCATCAGTAAAATTATTCTTACACAGGTATAGCCATGCAAAATTATAAATTTTATAGATTTTTAACTATATTGTTCCTTAATTTTTTTGAAGTGCAATTTATTTAAAACTAATGGTGATAAAAAAATTGTATTTACAGATCTGTAAAGGAATTCAAGAAATGGTATCACACTAAGAGAAACATTAAAAAAATCTTTTTTGGTCTATCAGTGTAATCAGTGGATTTCAAGCAACCTGTTTTGAACAAAAGAAATATCAGAAAATTACAATCAGTCCAGCGAAGAGGAAATTAAAAAATAATCCGTGGATATCGCACAGTTTCGGCGATGGCGGCTGGCCAATGGTAATTGCAGGTACACCCCCCATAGAGTTGGTAGCACGCTAACGTGTAACGTGTTCGTATCTGGCAGGGCACACTAGCTGGCGACGCCTCAGTAAAATTAATAGAGGAATGGCAAGAGGCCTGGACGGAGGCAAGAGTCGCAGCATGGACTA
>JAAAKQ030057191.1:0-15985 GCA_010016005.3 Zanna intricata
CCCAGTGATTTTCATCTGTTCCCATACATGAAGCAGTGGCTTGCATCTCAGCAGTTCGCCAATGATGAAGAGCTTCAAAACGCTGTAACAGGTTGGCCTCGGTCGCAGGCGGCAGATTTTTACGCAGAAGGCATTTCAAAAACTGTTAAATGATATCACAAGTGCTTGAATTTGTTTGAATATTATGTCGAAAAGTAGAGAAAAGTCGTAGTTTTAAGATGTATATAATAAAATATTTGTATCTCAATTGGTTTAATTTTTATTTCAAAACTGAGGTTACTTTGCGGATGACCCTCATATTATGCATTCAAACCACTGCAGTCCTGTGGAAAAATATTTTCTTTCACTTCTGGTTTATGAAATAAACCTTAGTAAAGAAAGGCTTTCTGCCTCTGTATTAGAAAGAATTCTGCTTTACTGAGAGCATTATATATTGTGAAATGATCATACTTTACATTTTTTCACTATATTCTACTTTATTGAAAGCCCAGTTTAGGAAGGGTGCTGTATATAGAATCTGACTATTTTTAATATGTTTTTATGTTTGTTTATTTATAGGTTATCATAGTTCATAAAATACCAGATAGTGAAGATTATTTGATGGGTGAACGAGGTAATCAGCAAGGGAAATTTCCAGGTGTATTTGTTGAACTCCTCAATTAATAAAACAATGATATTATTAATAATAATGCCATTATTGTTAATTAAATGTATAAACACTGTTATACCTACATTTATTCTTATATTATTATTGTTATTATGTTAATTATTTAGTAAAATCTTGATGTATCAAACTTTATGTATCATAATACTGAATGCATAATAATTAGTGTTAAATATTTCGGTATTAATATTATATATTAATACGATTAATATATATATATATATACACACACACAATTTATTTAATTGCTCTTGGTAGATATTTTTATTAATCTGTATAATGATCATGACATATATATAAATATATTTATTTATTTAATTAAAATAAATAAGTCTTCCAGCAATTTATGGCATGTGGTCAAATTATTGCATTTATTTTCATTTTTTAAGTTAGAATGATAAATTTTAATCTCAAGTTTTTAATGAGGAAAATTATTACCATAATAATTATAATATATATTGTGAAATGTTGTTGATTTTCAGTTACTAGATTAATTACATTTTGTAAAACTCTTGTTAATTAAAATTTGTAAAGCTTTGCAGTTTAGGTAGATCGTTGTTATTTTTATATCTCTATGTAATATATTAATGATTTTTAAGAAATATAGTTTACAGTTATTTTGTTATATTTGTGTTTGCTGTACTGAAGCAACTATAAAATAGATTTTTTTTTTTTTATATATAACATCTAGTGTACCTTTATCTCATTGGTTTAACAGAAAAATTCTTTCTGTTGAAATAATAAACAGCAGTAATCAGCATCACATATATTTTGCATGAGATAAACAGCAGAATTTTGTTTTTGGTGTTAGCTTATTTCCTACGAGTAAGTGATTCTTAGGTTCCTAAATAATCCTATTATTTCTTTAAATGTTTATTATTTAAAAATAGCCTTCCCTGCAGATAACTATTTTCTGACAGCAGTTCAACTGGCTTTTCATACTGTGTAACATCAGGTTTTTTATTTATTTTTATTGTAAATAGGTGTAAGAATATAATTTAAAATGACTTTATTGCCTTACTCTAAACACTGTGGGAATATTGTATCAAATTTTATGGTTTTGAATCTGTCAATATACATTTATTGAATATTTTATTTTGCCTTTCTTCTTAATGTTTGATTTTGATGTTAGCTAATTTTATTTTGGTTTTGGAAAACAAAATAGTATTTGCAAGTCATTGATAATTGTATAATTAAAACTAGTGTAATGTTTAGTATTTTTTTATATCTTTTTAGTTTAGTTCTTGATTGTAGTCTATAAGAATTCAAAATCACTTTTTCAAATTTTTTTTAGAAAGTTTTGTACATTAAAAAAAGTACATTTCTACCAACACATTTTTGTTGTATGCAGCTAATTCTGATTAGAAATTTTAAATGGACAGCATAGTTTTATAATAAATACATCATTCAGTGAAACTTTTCTTGGAAAAAATCTATTCCTGATCTAACAGAAATCCATCCCTGGACACTGTTCCATTCAAATGCCTTTGGGTGTGGGTGTGATAAAAGCAATGTTTCTGAAATAAAATTTCTGCTAATCAAATTGGCAGTTAATTTCTCTGATCACATTGAATATTATTTAATTACAAGAGTATTTTATCAAGCTTTTGTTACCTAATCAAATTATTGAATAATTATTAAATGTATAAATGTGATTTCACGTTAGATGAAGTTTAACTGAAGAAATGTTTTCCAAAATTTGAAGGCCAAACCACACATACATACACATATTAATGGTAAATAGAAAAATCTTTTATATCTAAATTCTAAAAATGAGTGATTGGCTACAATTTAAAATTTCCTTGTTCTGCTTATGCATTTTATCTATGTTTTTTTTTTTTTTACTTTCTCATATGCAGTAAATGTAAATGAACAATTATTTAACATTGTAATTTTATAATTACAACTTAATCTTGAAACAGTTTTTTGAGTAAAGATATCTAGGTTAGGATTCTAACAAATTTAGTATATCTTCTTTTTTTCCAAAACATCTAATTCAGTTTGATCACAAACAATGAATAGCTGATTTCAGTCATTGTATGAAAAACCTCAGAATCACTATTGTAATAAAATATTGTGTTGTCTTACTATATACTAATAGTCACTATTGTAACTATTATTTCATTAAAATGTACATATTTTAGCAAAATTGATTTTTATACTATATTACATTATGATTTGCAAAGAAGAAAACCATTCAAAATTAATAAAATGTCCTTTTTATTATAAATTTAGTTGATGTGATGCCTTTAGATAATTACCAATAAGTATAAAAATAAAAAAAATTACTATTAATACACCCAGTCTTAGCATATTACATTTACTTATTTAAATTATTGCTTTTCCTTAAATCAAATTTTATAAATTCAACTCAGAACAAGCAGAAAGTTGTTGATTAACCAAAAATATATGTCAAATTAATTGAGCTGCTATAAATTTTGCTAAAGATTATAATATCTAAGATTATTAAATATTATAAGATTGTGTAATATGTCTAGAAATAAGCAATCTGTTCTTTGGGCTGACATTTAGTTTTATATATTTGCAGATGGAGTTTTTCCCATTTCAGGTAAGGCATTAATTGTTTTTTTAATGTTACATATTATTGAACTAGAATGCATTTTTTATAAATTTATACAAACTAATCTGAACGTTAATAAAAAATGTCAATAAAATTCTGTTATTAATTATTAAGAACATTATTAAAGTAACTTAGACAGAGCAGTGCTGGTAAATAGTGTAATTTATTTAACAGTAGTGTTATATAGTTGCTCTTTTTATCAGCAAATGATTTGAGTAGATATATATATTATTGTCTAGTTTGAAGTAGTAAATTAATATAAGAATTTATGCGAGTTTTTTTTTTTTGTGATAATTTCTTGATAACTGATGTTATTGTAAATTTTGTAAATATTATGCAGCAAACTTACTGTTTAATAATTTAAAAATCTGTTATTTTTAATAGTTGATACAAGGAATAGATTTTTAGGTTCTAATAAAAATAAAACATTTTCTTTTTTAAGTTTCTGGAAATTATTATTTATTCTCTTTGGATGTAAGTGAATATTGTACACATACTAAACACACGTCATCATTTGCTTGAGAATTTTTTGGCATTGCTCTGTATAAAAAAACCACCTTTTATAAGTTTTATGTTAAAAATCCGAAAATCAATACCAATTGTCTCCTAGAATGAAGCCTGATATATATAGAAAAGGACCGATCCACTTACAAAAAGTTAGTCTTGTATTAAACGTCTTATATCACTAACATAAATGTTCTTAATATATCCAGATGAAAACTCACTCATACATATTTTGACTTTTTCTGAATAATATGACCAGTACAATAATTTAATCAGTGAATAAAAAATGTATGCAACCCATAATGTTTGCCGGCCTCTGTGGCACGAGTGGTAGCATCTCAGCCTTTCATCCTGAGGTCCCGGGTTGGAATCCCAGTCAGGCATGACATTACACACACACTACACTCATTCATCTTCTGATGTAATACTTAACTGTGATTCCGGAGGTTGAACAAAAATTAAAAAAAAAAACCCATAATGTTAGGAAATACAACTGACAGTTAATTAGTGCCACAAGCTTCAAAACGATAAGCAAAAAATATGTATATAGAAGGTGAAATATCACATCAAGCACTACATCATTTCTTAGTAGTTCCAGAATTGAAAGTGGTCATATTTGGATAAAGCTCTAGGTTTCTCTTATCTTAAGCAAATGTATTTTTTTTTTAAACCTCTGGAACCACCGTTAAGGTATATCGTCAGAGGATGAGATGAGTGAATTGTAGCGTGTGTGAAAAATGCCATGCCTGACCGGAATTCGAACCCAGGACCTCCGGAATAAAAGGCCGAGATGCTACCACTCAGCCATGGAGGCCGGCAAGCAAATGTATTAATCACCAATTTCTTTTAACTGAAATTTTTTTTCTTCTGTATAACATATATACACCAAAATGTTTTAAATGAATGAGTCAGTTATTTATTTAACTAAAAAATGTAATTACTTAAAAATCCTTTTTCTAATTAATTATAAATATATTTTTGTAGTAGAGATAAGATTATTTGTTTATTGTGTTTTTGTACCATTTTTAAAAAAGATATAAATCAAACTAAAGCAAATCTATCCTGTGAAATAGTTTATCAAGAACTATTTATAAAAAAATAGATAAAGCACACTTTTCAAAAATAGATCTTGTAATATATTAAACATGTAAGAGATGAAGCATTTAAACACTGCTGCAAATGAATATTTTAATAATAAACTCATTATGGAATTTGGAACTTATTAAATTATATATTAATAAATATATTTTTATTTATTTGTATATATTGTACAATCAAGATATGTATGTATATTTTTATAATCGGTGGAGATTTTTACATGCATAAATGATGACGATAATAATAACATAGCCATTTTGAAGTGTAATACATAATAAAAACTGACCTATCTCAAATGCAAAGTTTGTTTGTTATTACTATAATGGCCACATTTCATAATTTGTTGATGAATTATATACATATATTTACAGTTAATAATGATATCAGTTTTATTATTATAAATGTTGACAGCAATATTTTCCAAATATATATATATTACTGAAATTGATCTTTTTAGATTCATATTATTCCTCTATATTGTTAAATTATATTAATTAAACCACCTAGTATTCTGTACTTGGTGGTTTATTTAATAAAATTTATATATATTAATTAAAAATGTCAATTCTTGATTAATTAGTACATATTTCTTATCAAATTTTATCATCCAACAATTAGTTGAATCAATTACATTACAAGCTTTATATATAAAAAAAAAAAAGACAATGAAGTTAAATATATAATATTTTAAGATTAATATATAGAAATTACCACTCACTTATAAAAATAAAAGTCGCTCAATTCACGTTTATATGAAGGTGTTTAAAAAAAATGATAATTTTTGTTAATTCACTTCTGTATCCATTTCATCAGAATTTATTTTTTTTTTTTTTTTTTTTTAGCTATTATTTAATAATGCTTTAAATAATAGCTTTTTACTGTAAGAGTATTATATAAGCAACTATATATTTTGTAATGGTTATTTTATGTTTATTATTTATTTTATTAATTTTTAATTAAGAATAAATAATTAGAATATTTAATTTCAACCAAAAATATTTTGATATTACAATAAACCGGTTCATTTAGACCAAATCTAATCTAGATAAGTGAAAGTTCTCTTTTTGAGATCACTGTAAGTATGAATTTTGAAATTCATAGACTTATTTAAAATTGTTTTTTATGTATGTATTAATAACAAATTTAAATTTTATGTACAAAAAGTTCAGTTATGAAGAAAATAGGCAAGTAATATAGCCACTACATCTCTTAACATTTCTTTAAACAAGGGATGAGCGAGTTCAATATGCTATTGCTGTTACAACTGGTTAAGCTTCTATACATGAACTCACACATTCGACTGATGGATGTGTTTCTAATTGGACATCCAATTAAAAATTAAAACATATACCAAAATTACAAATGAAACCGAGTTCTTTAATTTTATAAAAAATAAATAATAATTAATGATCCATGTATTTAAATATCGTGACATTGAATCTGGCTGGATAAATATTGAGGTTATAGTTCATGTGTGTGCACCCATATTAATAAAATTACTTTTTTGTATACACTTATAAAATTATGTTTATTAATCTGCAGTTAGAACTAAATTGCAGTTATTCTTTTATGTATAATAAATTTCAGTTTAAAGTATTACCATTTCTTGGGATATTTTTTCTCTAAATAGTACTATAGTAATTAGTTTAAAAAAAAATAACACAATATTCTAATATTAATATTTTTTTAAGAGTAATTTTGTATAATATATTTTAGTAATTGTTACAAGGAAAGAATTTAATAATATATGGTCTTTCTCCCTTTTATGAAATGCACTTTGTTTGAAATATTGTGTAGAGAATTATTTTAAGATTTTTGTAATGGATTTTGTTTTTTCTTTTATATTAACACTTTTTTTTGTAGAATTTTTTTTTAGAAAAAATTAAGGAATTTACATTATTTTTCTGTATAGTTTTTGAACATTGAAAGAAATATTATAATAAAAAGTTTTTCATTAGAAGCTGGATTCTGTCCATAAATCATTTCAGGTTATCTAACATAAAGGGAGCAGATTATTTTCATTTGTGGTTTTCAGCAATAATAGACTAATTATTAAATTGTTTATTCAATATATACAATACATGTTAACATGAAACTACTTGAAAAATAATTTTATGTTATAAATAATACATAAAACAAAAACTTGCTACATATCAGAAAAAGGTTGCGAAAGCTCTTAACATATAATGTTACCATTTTTTTTTTATGCCTTATTTCTTTATGAATTAGAAAATTCAAGTGCCTGCAACTATGTTTCCTTGGAATTGGCAGCTAATTGTGTGTACATTTCAATTTTTTATCAGACATTATACTTTACTCAATTTTTTATAAGCAGCAATTGTTTTGTATGACCACAAACGTGGATTTTTTTTTTTTTATAAATACTAAAACTAAATTCAGAATTGTTGTTATTTATTATAATTATGTTTAAGCAATTTTTTGCAGTATATGTAATAATGTAAAAAAAAATTGAATTTTGTATAGACATTGTTATATTGCAAAAAATGGCATATTCTTAACGGATATTTTAAATTCTGTTTAATGATGCATGAATGGTGTATTATTTATATATTATCTCTTCCTGAAAAAGTTAAAGTTATAATTTGAATAAAGTAAAACTGTCATCTCATAAAATAGTAAAATCATCTAACCTTCATTAGCATTTATCATTTCATCTTTATCTTTATCACTTAATCTTCCATCAATGATCTAGGCTCTACGTCTGTCCTATAGCATTTCTATGTTTGCTTTAGATATTTTACTAGTTACAGATGAATAAACTTTAAACTTGTAAGGGAAACTAAAGTGGTTTCCCCGTTCTAAAAATGATTGATTTGTCGATAGTTCTGTTTTTAAAAAGATTTTATGAACATTATTAAATTTCTGTCAAATTGAATTTACCATCCTGTTGTGAATTATTTCTGAACCCTATACATGGGTTTTCTAGCAACTGGCATTTTAAGAATGATACAGTTAGATTACAGCCAATATTATTTCATCTTTCATCTTGAGAATTTTTTACTAGTCTCATCATCCTATGTGTCCATTTATCTGTAATGCAACACAATTTTTCAATTTAACCCTAGAACTGGCCTTTAATTCTCAGGTGGCAGGCTATTTTATTAAATTTTGCATGTATTAATTTAAAAAATTATTTTTTGAATAACTCTGTCATAGTATACATTCTTTTTTTATTTGTATAAAAAAATGGTATACTGAAAAAATGTATTACTCATTTTCCACCATAAAATGTTTTTATGGTGGAACAGTTTTCTTTTTTTTATAGATTATTCTTTTTCATTTAATTTTAAATAATTAAATGTTGTCTGAATGTGAAAAGAGGAATAAAGAAGAATAGAATATATACATTGTGCTGATGACATTCTGGCAGAGAGTCCAAGTAAACTAAATGAAATACTTAATGACTTAAATGAAGCTTGCGAAAGTCAGGGTATGAGGATAAACAAAATGAAGACAAAATTTATTATTAGCTGGAAAGCAGTAGAGGATTGAGATTAAGATAGGTAATGAAGTTTTAGAACAGGTGAAGAAATTTCAGTACTTAGGCAGCTTTATAATTGGTGTCCTGACTTGCACAGTAGAAATAAAAACAAGAAGTAAACAGCCATTTAATAAGAAGGGAAGACTGCTGTGTGGAAAGTTAAACTTAGCATTAAAGAAGAGATTAATGAGATTTTTATTTGGAGTATGATGCTCTGTGGAACTGAATCATGGGGATGAGAAAGAGAAAACAAATTGAGGCTTTTGAGATGTGGCACAGAATGATAAATCTTAGTGGGCAAGACCATGTAACAAATGAAGTATTAAGGAGAAATGTTAATCTGGCTAGGACATTGCATGAGAAGATGTTTATTCTGGATGCAATAGAAGGCTTGGCCAGTGGAAGGGAAGAAGTGAGTGATGGATGGGATTATGGAAAAGGGAAAATATCTATAAACAAAGCGGTTAGCAAAAGATAGAACATGGTGGAGAGCAGCAGTTATGACAGGAGCTGCCCTAATGTTAGAACACTATAAATGAATTCTTTTTCCATGTGACTGTAAAACAACAATATGGCTTAAAACAGAAACTGTTGTTTTCAAAATATTACAAATCTAGATTACTGGTTTATGACAAATTGTATAATTTCAAATTAATTTATTAAGTAGTAACTGGAAAGAAAGTAAAAATTTATTCACATGCAGAAGTGTGTATCCTTTAATGTATTGAAGCTAAAAATTTTATTTAAATAAACCTAGTACATGCAGAAAAAATCACTTTTAATATTTGGAAATATACAACAAAAAAATTATTTTATATGAATACAGAACTGGTATTAAAAAGTGACTAAGAGTATAATAAATATTCAGAGTGTACATATGGAAGTTGAAGAAGGTAGAAAGTATTGGACAATGTACCTAGTGAGAAATATATATATATAGTATATATTTGAATGATGTTTATAAATATTGTTTTCTACCACTTAGCTTCTGTTTGTCTTCTGTCTCTTATGTGACCACTACTTTTAATTACCTGTACAGGTTTCCTGATATCCATCCAGAGGGCTTCATTTTTAAAAGCTTAGAATTAACCTCAATTTTGAACATTTTGTAGTTATCATATTCAGAGTAAATAGTGAAATATGTTCTTTCTTCAACCCAGGCCAATTACTTCAGACTACCAATTTGGTAGTTGGAGGTGTATAACAACCTCTTATGCAAGAATAAATGACATTCTGCTCCTTACAGTCAACTTTTTGGTCTTGCATTTACTGCCAAGTCGCACAATTCAGATGTTTTTAGTTTATCACACATGTATTCTATTAATTTAGAGGCCATTTAAGTAAAATAAATAGCAATTGTTATTACAAACTCATTTATTAATAATAAATCTATAATATCATTTTTAATTTCATTTTGCAATATGTACATAATAATAATGAATAAAATTGAAAAAGATTAGAGTTATTGTTAATTACATCTTTTTTTAATATTTGCACAATGAGATGAACCAAATTTATTCAGTCACTAGATGAAATACACTCCTCGTCACAATATATTCTCTCTTCTCTGTTTAGCCTATGGAACCACCATAAGGTATTACTTCAGAGGATGGATGAGAATAATATATATGAAGTGAAATGTAGTTCTGTACAGTCGCAGATCGACCGTTCCTGAGACGAGTGGTTAATTGAAACCCAGTCGCCAAAGAACATTGGTATCTACAATCTAGTCAAAAGTAACTGTCAATTCATATAAACGTAATTACCAGGATTTGAACTTTAAAACTCTTGATTTTTAAATTAGCCGATTTGTGATGACAAGTTTAGACCAACCCCCTGGTGATTTTTATTACAATACTCTGAAAGCACTCTTCTACACATGCTTGTTGCGATTAAAACATTAATGAAGTTGTTTGCTATTAACTTTTTCCCTTTTAGTTAGTAGTTCAACACTTAGTGCCTGTTCTTGCTCTTTTTTTTTTTTCCAAATTTATTCCAATTAATATTTCTTAATCCATTTATGTATCTATTGACTTTTGCAAAATATGATTTTAGGAGATTTTATCCTGTTGAATTTGTTTTTATTACATCCTTTGTATTAAAAGTCAAAGAGTGTGATTGAATTAATTCTAGATATATCTAAATCGGTAAAAGAATAGGTTATCTTCTTGTTCCTCTTTTATAGCTGTAAGCTTGGGCCATTTGGTCAATGAAATCAATTCACTTTTATGGAATTATAAAAGAAATTAATACCAGTTTTTTTTTTTCACCTTCAACTTTTATATATTGGTGTGTGGTGGAAAGTGTAATTAGATTTTTTTTTAGATCTTTCTTTTGTAATACATAGTACTAAGGTTATAAGTTATATAAAACTACCTTACATTTTATTGTAACATACTGTGAAATATTTTCTTTCATTGAATTGGATAATGGTGTGATGCATTTATTATAAATCATTAAACATCAATAACAAAAACTCAACATGATTTTTAATTGCTTATCATCAATGACATGCCATGGTGCCAGACAAATGACAGTTTACAGTAAATTATTGTAGGCATAAAGCAAAAATTTCATTTGCACATGGGAATGAGTAAGCCTAAACTATTGAGATATTATTCTTACATGTTGAATAGTTTCATGAGACAAGGCTTAGAATAATGTTCAGGTTGTACGTGTTTACATTTATTTAAATTTTTACTAGCATAGAGTTTTGGATTAAGCATACATGCCTATCATCAGAAATCATATGAATTAACATGTCATATTTTCTTGATTTTTTCTTTCATATAGATTTTAAAGGGCAGCACCCTCTAAAAAGGCTCAATATCTTGTCTAATGTAACATTTATTCTAGGAATACAAAATTTTAAGAAACTGTCTTTTTTTTTAATTTACCGATTTATTAATTCTACAATCAGCTTGAGAACTTTTATCATCAAATCAAATAAATGTCAACAATTCTTGTAGTGTAGTATTTTTCTTGTACCAGATACACAAACCATTCACGGGGAACCACAGATTAATTAGTACTTAATTGTCTTCATTAGCACCTGTGGTATTTAACAACCTTATGAATGCCTAGGGTTCAACTGTATGTGATTACTTCTTCATTGGTATAATTGATTATAAATTGAACAATATGTGCTAGAATAAATAACTGAAAAGCATGTACAGGAGTTCTTATACACCAGGTTGACCTCTTATAATGTTAAATCTTTGCTGGTATATATTCTGCTTTTTATTTGCACATAATCTACTGGATTTTGCTAACTTTTTATATATAAAGAACCATCCAAGGAGGGATTCTAATAATTGGAGATTATCTCCAACTTTTATCTCAATCATGTAAAGGTACACAGTTGTATTTTCTAAAGTGTTTGAAGAACATTTTTGTTTTTGACAGGTAGAAGAAAGGATTAAATTCTAAAACAATTAGTCTGTATACTAAAGAAAATATAACTTGCATACAGTTTATAACTCCTTCTTGGTATCCAAGGGTTAAAGGAAGGAAATTCTGGATCTCATGTAGTCAGAAAGATTTTTAATTTTAATAATGTTGTCCTCTAAAGGAAATATTCATTAAACAGAAGGAGCATTGAAGTAATTGCCTGAAAAAGCACCTGACATGCAATTTAGATACAACTGAATTAAAAAATATGTTCTAAACCAAAGAAAAATTGTTAACAATAGTAAACCAATTCTTGCAATAATTTTAGTAACATTACCAATAGCCAGCAATAAAGATATTAGAAATGAATTCCAGCAGTTGTGATGCTATCTATAACACTGGAAATAATTAAAATATGAGACAAACAAAATGTATGCTCGTTGTTGGCACCAAAATGAAATATTCAATATGACTGTGTAACTGTTTTTCAATCTCAGCCATTTAAGAAAAAACTGTCAGAAAATCAATTATAGCCAGTTCTGGGGTTGAAATGCAGAAAAAAACTACCTTTGAAATTTTCCTGGTCTGAATGTTTCATTGCTGATCTTCTTTTTTAAGTTCTTGTTCCATTTATAGATCTGTTGTATTTTTTTTTTTTTTTATAATAGCCTTCATGTAAATTCAATTTTAGGGTATATATACAATTCATGAAGTTAATTATTAGCAATATCTCTTATCCATAATCATATTTACACTTTGCTTAAGCTACATAGATATAAGTAATACAACGAATGTTGCAGTTATTTTTAATTAAAATATTTATTATTGTAAGCTCTAATAATTACATTTAATTTTAAAGGGATTTTAAAATGCCTTCTTGTTAAAATAAAAGCAATTATTGTTGTTACATGAATATGAAGTATATTAAAATATATGTAAAAGATAATTATTCTTAAATATGACCAGTTATTTTAAATTATATTTCAGTTTTGTTTTTAATTTTGATAACACTAATATGTAATGTATATAAAAAAACTCAGAACAATTATAATTTAACATGAGAAGTAGATTGAATATATTGTTTTTGTTTAGTATATTAAATTTTATAGTTTATTATTTATTATTGAACATGCATATAATTTTTCCATTTTTTATACATGTATTAGGTTATTCACTCTCTAATCTTCTATACTTTTTAATTTATTGTAAGCTTTTTTTTTTTATCATTAAATATTCATTAATTTTTTAAATAGTATTATTATTTAATCAAACCAAAACATTGTTATTATATTTCAGATATAAAAATAAATAAAATTTTTAATTTGAAAAGGGTACAAGTTATGTTTGTAGTATTACAAAAACATTCTAGAGGATATTGGTTACATAAATCCAAAGTATAGTAGATATTGAAATAAAATATTTTTTTTTTACTATGGTTAACGTTTATTCAAGGGTAATCATATGTATGGTATACTTTGCCTTTTAGAAATATCTAATTTTCACAAGCAGTAACTATTGTGAGCTATTAATTTCCCAGAGGGTTTGGAATTTCTGTTGCTACGATGGGATCGTAATCTAAATTTTAGGAAATTTAAAATAGTAAGACCCTTTTTTTGACTGAAAGGCCACCTATTACTATAAAAATTAACAAATAGTTGTTTTCCTCCTACCCACCTGACTTGTAAAATATAATTTTATTATTTTTCATGTGACAGTCTCACTCGACAACTCTGTGGCTGGTAGACAACCTTGTTAGCAGTCTTAACAGAAGGCAGAAACCACAGTTGAATGTGGCTAAGGTCTTTGACAAAGTTTGGCATGACAGCCTGCTATATAAACTAGCTCATACAATGGTATGAACATGGCAATCATATCAAATCGCTAGTCATACCTCTCTCTTTGTTTGGCCTCCGGAACTACCATAAGGTATTACTTCAGAGGATGATGTGTATGAATATGAATGTAGTCTTGTACAATCTCAAGTCAACCACTCCTGAGAAGTGTGGTTAACTGAAACCCAACCACCAAAGAACACTGGTATCCACGATCTAGTATTCAAGCTTAAGTCATACCTGCTGGAGTAACAATTCACCACACACATAAAAGGATTGGTTACACCACCCAAACGATAGCCACTAAGTCCCCCAGTGGCCATGCTTTTGTATTAAGCCTACATGAATATATGCAATGTTCAGGTCAATGCAGTCTTCTATACTGATGATAATGGTGTACTAATATTAATCCTAAAACATGGATTACACAGTGAGACTCCAGTGGCAGCTAGATCTATAAAGCCGTTGCTTGATAGGTGGAAAATCAGGATCAATGGAAAGAGAAATCTGTGTACGTATTGTTCGCATACAAGCGACATGCCCTGGCCAGACAACTGGAAATATTGGGGATGAAAATTGCATTTGGGGCAAAAGTTAAGTACCTGGAAATAGTCTGGAACAAATGGCTTACCTTGGAAAGCATGTATGTAAACCAAGAGCAAAAGCGGCCCTCATACCCACATACCTAGTACTTATCCACGCAAGCCTCATTCCATTGACAATGAAAATAGTTATATACCAGTAATACATATTGCAGATATTTAGAGCACCATGGTTCATCAGAAATGCCATATTACACTGCAATTCTGATGTAGGATATCTTTGAAAGTGAATGTGGTGCAGACTTAGGGATGTGGCATCCAAGCACAGACATCTCAGAGACATTTGCATATAGTATCCTTATCCTAGGCTATAAGGAAAAGGCCTCATGCTGTCCTTGAGAAGTTGGCAGGTGAAGAAATTAAAATTCTAAACCTGGAAGCCTCTCTAGCAGATGTCCTGTACCCCCTTTTTTTATTTAGGTTTGGCACAAGCATTGACATCACACAAAAACATCACAACACTTCAATAGTCAAATCCTTTAAATTTTAGATGGTGTACATAATTACACCTAGTTCACCATGCTTGCAGCCCCATATCACTTCTTTTTTTTGTAAAGTTCACAGACTGGTGAGTTAGTCAATTCATTCATCTGTCCATCTTGCTCTAGCAATAGGGAACTAAGGAAAGGCTTATGTTTGTTCCAACCATCCATGATTGGTTAATCTACCTCCTCTTCTAGTAGTAAGGGGGAGATAAAGACTATTCCACATTACACTGTTATTTTTTTTTTTCAGGTATGCTACAATACATCAAAAAGGACACCTTTTTCAGCCTCATAGTCCCCTAAACCCTTCCTAGATACATTAACCTAGCAGAAAATGAATAACTGTTCTCACTTTTCCTCACACAAAGCACAAGGCGATTTCTGCACTCTCATGTACAAGAATGTTTTACATATACAAATTGTAAGTCACCCCACATCCTTATCCTATTTCAAGATGATAACACCACCAGAGGATGGTGACAGCAATGGAAGAAGTCCAGTAGTCGCCTAATATAAGAGCAAAAAAAGAGCCCTGCACTTCCCCTTGTGTTGCTAATGAAGAAAGAAAGATTAATCTCAAAAATTTGAACCAGGTCCAGCTGATGCAAGATAAAGATGGTGAAAGTGAAGAAGTCTACCTTAATTCACCAAGCATCTTTCTTTTCCTCCACCTTACAACCTAGGCCTGGCGTTAGTAGCACATGCGACTCCCCTTTGGTGAAGAGTGCACTGTGTTCTCTAGTAACTAAGACCCCATCAGGTATATTCCTGCCAGACCGAAAAGCACTATTACTGACAGATCTTCAATGAAGACTGAAGGGGAATCATGATGGGAGAAATATGCAAATACATTGCTTCTATAAAGGTCAGTACAAGTAATGATTTTCAAATTGACCTATAAGAATCACAACAGAATTTCATTTATAAAAAATCAAATATAAAACTCATAAACAAATAATAACCATAAAAATACTGATAAATAATAGCCAGATAACAAGGAAGATCCAGCAGCAAGGAACTGTTGTCTAGGTTTTGTGATTAATAGGGGGATATAAATTTCCCTATACTTTCATCCTATGTTACAATGTGTGAAACAGCACACACGTTTTTTCTGTTTTCAATTAAGTGAAGAACTTTTGTAGGCATGACTAACAAGAACATACTTAATTTTGCAGATTGTACCTCATTCTATTTATCTGTTTAGTCTCCAGAACTACCGTAAGGTATTACTTCAGAGGATGAAGTGTATAAATGTGAATGAAGTGTAGTCTTGTACAATCTCAGGTCGACCACTCCTGAGAAGTGTGGTTAATTGAAACCTAACCAC
>JAAAKQ030057224.1:0-15983 GCA_010016005.3 Zanna intricata
GTTGTTGAACCACCTTTTACAGAATATCAAGAGAGGTACAAAACGCACTTCCCCTTATTTTCAGATTCTTTGTTAAAAAAGTTCCAGAAGTTTACTCCTTTTCTTTTCCATGACAGAATGAAAATGATGAAAATATAATTTAATTTAATCAAATAAAACTAAAAGAAATGAAACTGTAGATGACAGAATAGATCAAACAAATAAAAGAATGAATCTACTATAATGTAATAAATAATATCAATTTAAAACTAAAACTATGGTAGATTAAAAAAAAAATTAGTAAGAAATACAGACTTAAGAATTAGACAATCATAAACACAACCCACCCAGTGCAGTGCCATGAAGTGGTCAATAACAAAATAAAATGCAAACCAACTTCTACTTATTATTTAATGCTAATATTGTAACATATGGTAAATGAATCAGTCGGTGGTGGGTGGGACTAAATGCATACTGCTGGTACGTAATCATTTTTTGTTCGTACTTAATGTTTGTTAGTTATTGTCACACTCTTCTCAGGAGTGGTCGACCTAAGATCCTAAGATTGTACAAGACTACACTTCATTCACATTCATACATATCATCCTCATTCATCTCTGAAGTAATACCTTACGATAGTTTCGGAGGCTAAAACTTTCCTAAGAAAAGGAAAACCGCCACTCTTGAGACAAAGTTGAAGGAGATAAAAAAATATGATGATGGTTTACATAAAATTGATACCAAAAATCATCTCAGCTTTGTCAAATCAACAGTTCGTTTAGTAATTAAAAATAAGGATACAGTAATGGTGTCCTCTTCAGACTTCATGAATATCTTATTTACGATCCAGTTTTAAGTTATTTAGATAACAATTTTAACGAGTTATTGAAATATTTTGAACTGAATTACATAATGCCTTCACAATTTTTTTTTAAGGAACATTTTGCTTGATGCACAATATGTAGTGACCACACAATAATTGAAGAGAGATGAAAATTTAATCCTCATTAACGACTGATGGGTGGATGTCTCGTGCTACAATCTCTTAGAAAGAAAGCTTCTTTACCAAGCAGTGACAGCTCACTGTGTACTAAGAGACACATGGGAATTAAACTTGGTTCTTTTAGGCTGGTTTTGAAAGTAATGAGCGACATGCAGAGAAATATATTAAACAAGATTTGACAAGATTTGAAATATATTAAACAAGACTTGCGACTAATTGGGAAATAAATTAAAAAATATTTCTTTTTGTCAGTGTACAAACAATATGAAAGCCGCAATACAATTAACTCAATGAGAACATTTTCTTTGTATTGTTCATACTTTAATTGTTTGAGCCAGTTTGTATCCAATTAAGAGTATTAATCAGAAAATAAAAATTATTGCAGATCATTTCCATAGAAGTACTATAACCACCAACAAACTGATCGCCATGCAGGAAAAACTGAAATCAGGAATAAACCAACTAAAATTAAAAAATAAATAGCTTAAAAATAAATGTTATATTTCGTTGGAATAGTATGGTAAATATGTTAGAAAGGATTTTAAATCTGCAAGAACTATTAGAAGCAGCACTTGGTTTATTGTACAATCCTGTCAAAAATCTGTCAGACGATGAATGGCGTATAATTACAGAAATTATAAAGCCTTTCAAATCATTAACAGAAGAAATTTTTCTGAAAATGAAGTCATAATATCAAAAGTCTTGGCAACTGGTGATAGCATGTTAAAAATAATGATTAATTTGAGTTGTGTCTTAAACAATGAATTGTCAGAATCTCTACTTGAAAAATTAATTTCAGAATTCAATAAAAAATATAAAAATTATTCGTGGCACATCTTGTCGAAAGCAGTTCTTTTGGATCCTAGATTCAGATGCATTTAGTAATATGCTAAAGACTCTATGATGAAAGCTGATTTAGAAAAAATTCCACTGTCATGAATGATATTGGAAGAGCAGAGGAAAGAGCCAAATCATTCAGATGCAATAGATGAAGATTCCATATGAATGGACTTCGACATAAGGACAAGAGAAACATTTCTCTGTGTCCACAGTTGCTGCCAGTATCATATTGAGGAGGCAATATACTGAAGAAAGGCTACTCAGTAGGAAAGAATATCCATTTCGTTGGTGTCGTACACGGGCAATTTTATATCCAGAACTCGCTAATTTAGCCAAAAAATATTTGTCTGTTATGGCTACATCAGTGCCAACGGAAACAGTTTTCTACAAATTAGAACAAATATTATCTGGACGTGCATCATTAAAACCGAAAAGGATGGAAAAAATGTTATTATTAAACATCAGCGAATGATTACTTAAGATAAAAATATCATATTTAAGTTTAAAAAGGAACCTAAAAAAAAAAGCGATGATAAATAAATAGAAGTTATAAGTTTTATTAATTGAAATTTTATTTTTTGTATCGTAATCATGATGTATCAGTTCAGTTTGTGTGTAATGACATTTTTTGTGTAATATGTTTAGTTATAAACAATTCTTTATGAAAATTTTATTAGATTCAAGAATTAAACATAACTAATTAATCACAAAAGGTGAATCAATATCTTTTGTTTAAATATTTTCTGCATAATATAAATTAAGTAATTATAAATAAAAAGACAAAAAAAAAAATAATCTGTGGAGTGAATTAGTAGAGTATAAAAATCTGTCTAGTTGTAATTTAAATGGAAAATACCGAATACAAACGGGTACTAAGTTTATCGTTTATCGTTCTTTTACAGCATTAACGATCATTGAAATTTTTATAAACCATACACTCAATGTTACTAACTTAATAAACTTCAGTATGCTATTACTGAAAGGGAAAACCTGTTGTTTTCATGTGCAGTGTTAACCGAATACTCTTTTTAAGAATTATTTCACTAATATTACTTTTTACCTTATATACAGTAAATATCTGACCGTGGGAAACCAGACCCGCGTTAAGTCAAGGGACAGTTTTATAAAATCAACCGTTCAAATTCAAAATCGCGTAAATTAAATCTCATTAAACCAAGAGATAACTGGATTACTTCTCCTTTATCAGTTTAGCCTCCGGAACTATCGTTAAGGTATTACTTCAGAGGATGATGAGAATGAAGTGTAGTCTTGTACAATCTCAGGTCGACCACTCCTGAGAAGTGTGAAACCCAACCACCAAAGAACACCGGTATCCACCATCTAGTATCTGTGGAGTTATTTCAGTACATACATGAGATAATGGTAAAGAAAATATCGATTAAAGTTTAAAAAAAATGTTTGTTGCTAATAAATATCGATGGCTATATGATTCATCCACATGTGTGTAGCAAATCGATAGTGTTTGTTGTGCAATGATATGTTTGAGGGTATATTTATATGCAAGGTATCAGTGCCGGATTTATCTCTGAAGGGGCCCCAAGCAACTCACATTTTTCGGGGCCCCCCATATTTTTTTTTTCAAAAATATAGAATGAAGACAATTTTAATTTCATTAATAGATAGATTTACACATTACACACATAAATATTTACTACAGTTAAATTAAAATTTCTTAAGGAACTTAAAAATTGAAATGCTAATGAAAAAAAAAAAAAATTAATTAAATAAATTTTTTTTGGGGGGCCCTTATCCAAGCGGGACCTCAAGAAATTGCTTCTGCATAAATCCGCCACTGCAAGGTATTTATTTTTATTCTCATTTTTCTGTTTAAAAATTAATAAATTCAATCAAATTTATCTCATGAGAAGTTAAATCTTTATGAATGCTTAACTGAAATAAAACTATTATTTTATTTAAGTAGTTGTAGTCCATGTTTTATATTTAGAGGTTATTTTTTAAAACATGCTTGTGACAGAAAATTTAAATTTGTCTGTTACTAACAAACATGAAACTTCAGTATATTCTGTCAAACATGGATTTTTTAAAATAAGAATATAACTGAACTGTGTTTTTCGTAGCTGATGGGGAAATTAATCTACAAGCAGTTGGCGGGAAATTACAGATTAATTTCGACAGATATGGTTGCACAACAGATATGGTTGCACCTTCAATCCAGCTACTCTGTATCACTGGGCACTTAGCCTCCTCACCATTGGCAAGGTCTCATGATTCATATAGGGAGTTTCAGAGATCATGATAAGTTCATATCAAATTGAATTTGATTTAATAATGTGTGGGGTTTTTGTTGTAACAAAGTAAAATGAGACTTGTTATAATTTTATTAGCTTGACAAAAATACTTTAACATTATTTTTGTAATTTATGTAGCATAATGGTAACTGTTGCTGTTAATTTTTATTTGTTAAATTAATATAATTTCCCATAATGCATACATGAAGAGTAAACACTAATGAGGTATGTTTTATAACATATTATTTCATAGAAAAATAGAATTCAGAATACAACTAATTGGTATATATTACATACATCATAGGGAAAAAATGTGTCACTTGTAGTGGAATAAGAGCTGAACTTTAACGGGCATGGAATGCTAATATCTTTACTATCTCCATATCAATTCTTAGGCCTGTAAACAATGTGTGTCATATATTTCACATTATTGGAGATTAAGACACTGCCTAGTTATAATATTCATTTTAAAAATACGTTAAATTTTTTCAAACCGATCTACGATTATGTTAATGATAGAAAAAGGGAGATCAACATAAATTATTTATCAGAAATAACTTTAATATAAACTAACCTTAGTAGTTGTCAAAGTTGGACCTCCCTAAGGTTCTTTTTGTAAGGTGATTCTCCATCATACACAGGACACAGGACTGTGTATATATATATATACACAGTCGCATGATGGAGAATATGCATGAAATATGTGGCGTAGTCTCTCTCTATAGTGACTGTATTTAACATTTAAGTATAAATTTCATCAAGTATCCCACAAGATGGTGTTTTACCCCATATCCTTGTACTTGCAGTAACCTTAATGTTAACTCTAACCATAACCCTAACCCCTTCACAGAACTTAAATTTTAACCCTAATCTCTCTCCACAGAACCTATAAACATCTTAACAGGTAGCCATAACTTGTAAAGTTGATTGCTCATTCAATAAAGTGCTGATAATGTGGTGCGCATTTACAACATTTAGACCTTGTGTTTTCTGACACGAAACATATCTACTGTAGTATATTAAAATATGAAAAAACTTGAAAAAAGTTGATCAAGTAATTGCTCAGAATCATATTTTATTATTTATGGCATACTTATTAATATTATATTAACATAATTATATCTTAACATATTTCTTTCGTTCTAACATTACTTTGTTATAAAAATAAAATGTTACATTTTAATGTTTAGATAGTTTAAATTTGTGAATTGTTTATTATGAATACAAAGAATAAACTTTCTTTTGTTCTGAAGTTTTATTTATACTTTGATTGTAATAAAACATAAACTTTAATTTATTAGAACTGGTATGGTTATACTACTCTTTATTTCTCCTAGTAAGCCTTGTATGGGATTTTAAGAATAATGCGCCATTTTTAGTTGTGATTTGTCATAAAGGCAGCTACATAAAATCAAAACAGTAGGATTTGGAATGATGAGAACCCACACATGTATTATGAAAAACCATTGCAACCCAGATGATGGGTGTGTGGTTTGTAATATCAAAAAACGTTATTGGTCCTATTTTCTTAATGTATACCGTTAACGCACAACAATGTTGTAATATTTTATTGCATTTCACTATACTCTTGGAAAATGAAGATTGATACTGTTTGTTTCTTCATGAAGGTGCAACATTACCCTGCGCAAATTCAAGAACTACTTTCATTAACCTATATATCCTACCAACATGTTCAAATTTGATACCGCCAGATTTTTTCTTTGGGATTATTTCAAAGAAAATGTCTATAACAAATAACTGAAGTTCAATATAGAAAAAGCTGTATTGAATATCCCAGATTCAAAGTGAATACAGCTGTAAGAAATATAGTGAAAAGGATAGAAATGTATATTAGAAAGATGGCAGCCTTTTTCAGTATTTAGTGTAGAATTTAATGTGTTGTAAGTTATGGTAGGTGGGAACTTATATGATAATCATGAAGTTATTATTCCAGTCCTGATTTTTACTTTGCTTTATCATATACAACTCCTGAGCTTTCCTCATTTCATTTTTCTAAAAGAAGACCCAAGAAAAGAAAGTGTGTATGTTATTTGCCATGTTATTTATTTGTTTATTAGAACAGTATTATATTTTTAGTTGAAATATATAGTTTCGAATCTTTACTTGAGTTATTGTTTGGTTATCTTTTGAATATTTACAATATTCAGTGAATTTTTTTGGGGGGAGAATGGCATATTAAGGTTACTAATCAAAAGGAGCAGTTAATTAAGGGTTGTTTATATACAAGATGTAAACTAATTTGATTTACTCTGATGGGTGGATCATGTCTTCTTACCACCAATTTTCTTATACTTGATCCCTTTCCTCTCGGTTATCAGTTTTATGGGTGTATATATGACCTTGTTAAATTCTTTATGCTGAGAATGATGTTTGTAGAGCCTTGATGTTATCTGATAGATTTGACTACTAATATGTTGACTCAGGTATGCTAAGGCTGTTTCCTATCAAGTGTCTGCACTATAAGACTAATGGCTGAATTACTTATCAAGTTAATCCATTAAAAAAAAGAAAATTGCATACTTAATGCTGTATTAAATTTCAAACTCTTTGAGTCAATATAACAATAAAATTACCAAGTCATGATGTTTTAAATTCAGCTGCATATTGTGTAATACAGTGGTTGAGTAGAACTTATATTATTTTTTACTGAAATAAATTTAATGTTACTCATTTTCTAAATATTCAGAAATAAGCTTTCAGAAGGTATTTTCAGAACTCTGGGGAAGTTCCTTTCTCATTGATGTGTTTAACAGCATTGTTAATAACATCATCCATAGGTGATAAGGAAACATATTTTGTATATAAGATGTTATATTTATTTGTGTTGTTTGATTATGACAGAAACATGTTTTTCATTCATACTTGGTAGGTTTATGAATTTCATATTGTTCACACATGTAGAGTTATGACTTTTTAACTTAAAAGAGTTGTATGCAAAATTAATGAAGAAAAAATTTTCAACAACTGTAGTTATAAATAAGTCTGTTAATTTCTAATATGGAGAAAGTATATTTTACAGCACTTTGAAAATGCACACAACTAATAAGTCCCCATACCCTCCTTTAAATTAACATTTTACAACTATTTTGAAAGTTGTGTGGTGTATAATTCTTAAATTTCTGTAACCCTGTATTACTCATATTACTACAGCAGTATTATTTGTATCTTTGTTAGTTGCCGATTAACAAAAGTTTCAGATTTCTGGTGTGTTGTATAAATAAAAGTTAATAATAATTAAACTATTCCATCTAATGAACTCCTGTACACTGGTTACAGATGTTAATGTCGACCTTACGATGTAAGATATGCAGTTTTTATTATTTAGTGAAAAATCAAAAATGTAAAAGAAACAATCATACAAGAAAAAGAAAGACAACATGAAGAAATATATCTTGAAAAAAACAAGAAGAAGAAGAGGAAGAAAATGTTAAGAACAAGGAAAGAATAAAAAAAATTAAGAGATGTTAGATAAAGAGGAAGAAAATGTTAAAACCAAATAAAGAATAAAAAGATGAAGAGAATATGATGAATATAAAGAGAGAAAATTTGAAAAGTAGAGAACGTATACATAAATTAAGATTAGAAGAATTATATTAAACCAAAGAACGATTAAATGATTAGTAACAAAAAACAAATAAACAAAATGATGATCAACTTCGACTTGGGAGAATATTGCCCAATAATATCTGAGGAGTAATGATCTAAAAGATAAGAATTTTTTTGCAATTTATTAAAGATCAGGCGTGTACGCTTCAGTATATGTATTCTTCAACAGGGTGTCACCCTGTAGTTTACTGTAATGTAGATAAAATTAAACAGAAATTTCAGAGTAATTAAATAAAATTAAACTAGAAATCCAAAAATAATATGATTCTAAATTAGCGCCAATAACCCGATAATACACTAACATGTTGTTTTATACTACTCATTTTAACATATTAACATATTGTACATATTAAAAATATAAACATTATTACATATAATTTTAGTTATAAATTATTGTAACCAAATTTAACTTATGCTTGCTTTGCTTGTTAACCTCGACTAATTTACAATAATGTTTTGATTATTTAAATAATAAATAATTGCAATAATTACTGAATTTATTATTTAAATATTCAAAACATTACTGTTAATTAATCAAGATTATAGAGCAAAGCGAGCATGGTTAACTTTGGTTAGGTATTATTTTTAAAATTGATAAATAAAAGTGGTTATAAAAATGGTAATATTAGTGGTTATATTGGGTTGTTGGGTTATTTTTCCAACCTGGTTTCTGTTAATATCAATATTTCCTGGTATTTTGAGTTATTTCCAGGTAAAAAACTTGTAAACTTTTGAGGGGGAGAAACGAAAAAGTACCCAGGGACTTGTTGGAATAATGCATATACCAAATGATAATCATGCTGAGAAATGCATATACCAAATGAAATCATGCTGATAATAATATTGACATTTACTTTCATCACATGAGGTTAACAAGGATTAATTAAATAAATATTTTATTGTAATCAGTATATAATAATACAGTATAGTTCAGATCAAGAATGAGTAGAAATGATAATTCATGGATAAAAAAAGGAATTATCCCATATTTGCCTGCATGATCAAGGGGAAACCATGGTAAAATCTTGATCCATTTGATCTGAGTTAGAAACACATGAAATAATTTTAGGTAAACATATATATGAAGATATAAATATTAAAAAAAAAAACTCCAAAATTATTTAATATTTGGACAGCATTAATGAAAACTGTTTGAGCACATATTTACATACAGGTTAAATAGGATTCATTAAATTTAGAATTACAGAAAAAAAACAGTTTTGTTGCCTCGTTTACTAGAGTTGAATATTTGTATTTATTTACTTTTTTTTTAATTGACAGCATAGCGATTCTTTTAGCAAAGATAAAGGTAAGAAACATTTTTAATTTTCTAAGTATTGGCTACATGATTCATACTTAATGGCACCAAACAATGATCTGACAGCCTTGAAAACTCATTTTGAGTTTTTGAGGGAGCTCAGTTATATAATATTGTTCATTAGATAGTAATAAATTTATCTAAATAAATATTTATTAATGGTGACAAGCTTAATGTCTTATTAAGAGTGATTTAAAGCAAACTGGTATGGTTTCATTTCATTGCAAATAAATCAATCTATCTTTCCAAGAGAATTTGTCATCTAATAAACTGCCCAACAATTTTGCTTTGTGGAAATGCTATTCGCACGATCAGCAGTGTTATTCTGTCTGAGA
Organism: Zanna intricata; assembly: GCA_010016005.3. Taxonomy (NCBI): domain Eukaryota; kingdom Metazoa; phylum Arthropoda; class Insecta; order Hemiptera; family Fulgoridae; genus Zanna; species Zanna intricata. Next base: position 9,373 of record JAAAKQ030057224.1, read on the forward strand.
AGCACAATGCAACATTTTTATTGAGATTCCAAGTTAAATGATTACATTCTAACTTTAATAAATCTTAAAATAATTAATAAACAAATCTTCAAAAAAAAAAAAAATTCACCACTTTTAACATAAATCTTATTAATAAGCTTATCTTTCTAATACATCCAGCCTTTTTGCCAAAAGCTTCACTAAATAAATCAATTCGGCAAAACATCTAAACAGTCCAATAAGTAAGGATTGATCATTTTTATGTAAAATATTTTATGTGAAAGATGGAATAAAGTAGCATAATTACCAATATATTCAGATAGTTATGTTGAAAAAAGAAGACATGGTATCACTTTTAAAATCACAAATAAATTGTATAGCCAGCCTCCGTGGCGCGAGTGGTAGCATCTTGGCCTTTCATATGGAGGTCCCGGGTTCGAATCCCGGTCAGGCATGGCATTTTCACACGTGCTACAAATCATTCATCTCATTTTCTGAAGATATACCGAATGGTGGTTCCGGAGGTTGAACAAAATGAAAAAAAAATAAATTGCATAAGATCATATTACAAAACAAATATAATATCAAACTTAACAATCCAACAGGAGTATGTAAATTAAATTGCAATTATTGCACTAAATTCTACAGTGGGAAACCAGATTCCATTTGCTTGTAGATACCAAGCACAACATTCAATAAAATTAATTGTTATTTATCACCTTATAGAAACTGTGTGGATGTAAAAAGATATTAACTACAACACAAGCCAGGTGTATGCTGTTGAGATTAGTGCCATTTACAATAGTGCCTTCTGGAACAATAGTGAAGAAGGAACTGCATCATGGTTGCAGAAAGATGTTCTGGTTGTATATTTGTAATTATTATATTAAGGATTGAATGTTACTACACATTTTTAGAAAAAAATATTTTCTATTTTTGTTTTTTAATTCTTTAATTTAATTATTTGCCCCACAAAAATATTTACTCTAAACTGAACATATAATTTAAATACTAATCAGTTTTGAATTTTGTATAAGTTCTGAATATTTAATTTATATAATTCCTGAATAATACTTATTCAGGTGGAATTGGTGTTAATTATTTTGATGTTAATTGTTACAAATCTTAACAGAATTCTATTAATCCATTTTTATTGATAATATGAACTACTAATTTGTAAGAATATTTTTATAAGGAATTGTAGGCAACATGGCATTTCTTATAAAGTGATTGGTTTCACAACTTGTTGACTATTTCAGAGAATAATATCCTAGAAACTGAAGGGTCTGAAATATGGCAGTCACAGAAGCCTTAGTCAGTAAAATTGACCACTGAAGTTAAGAATGATGAATGCATTTTGATGCTTCTTGTTGCCATTACTTAGTGTTTAATAACCTAGTAGTTGATGCTACTTAAAAACAATTTTCAGAATACTCAAATAAAAGTAAAAAAAATATATATTTATAATTAAGCAGAAAGAAAACTCAAGGCATAAACTTGCTATTAATAATTTTTTTTTTTACCTGTTATTTTGAATGTCTTTTTCTTTTTGTGACAAAATTTACTTTGTTGAATATTTTTTTATGGAAACTATTTATTAAAAAATGTGCAATGATTTTAATCAATTTTCATTAACCATTTTATGTGTTTTTTCTTCTAACCTAAAATAATTAATAAAATATATTGCTGCATATAGTAACTTGTAAATTTTGTATAATCTAGATCAGCTTGAGTTTAGAGTGACAGTGTATTTTATGCATATATTAAGACCTGACTTTTGCTTAAACTGAAAGCACTGCAGTTGAGTTACTCACTGCAGTAAATAATTGTAGTTGATTTTTTAGATCTTAAAAAATCAATATCCAGTTGGTATTTGGTCAAAATCAAACATTCAGTAATAAGAAAGAATTTTAAAAGTTATAAGAATTCAAAGAAAAGGGAAAGAAGTAGATGACAGAAAAGAAATAATCTGATTTTAGAGGGACTTGTCAAATAAGCAAATAATCCCTCAAAAAGGAGTATTTTAATTCCCTTCTACAGAAGTGTAGCATTACCAAGCATGAGAGCAGCGCATTACTAGTCAATGTTTTTATGTTTATCAGCTGATCAGCTCAAATATATAACAGATTGTTTGTCTTCCACATAGTAGAGCCATCCAAGAGAAAGCTCAGGTTTCTTGATAGAAAGCCCTTAACCCATTCTCATAATTTTGTGGCATATTGATTATCAACTTTACTATTAACCATTAAACCAGTTTCTCCATTGAGAGTATAAGAGGTATTTTTTTTTAGTTTGTATTTATCAAATTTTTGAAACATTAGATTATTCTATATTGCCTTCTCTAATATTTTTTACTAAATTAGTTCTTAATGGGGAAATTTATCTACCTTGCATATTGATAATAATAGTAATTTGTATTTATTTATTTATTTAATAAGCAAAACAACAGCTGGGTTAATAATTATAAAACAAAGTGGAAAATAAAAGCTTGTAATGCTGGTCAAATTAAAATAAAAAACAATGAAATTTAAAACTGATTATATTATAAAGAGCAACAATTATATAATAATAACTTAGTCAATATAAAATAATTTTCAGGTTAAACATATAGAATCTTCTTCAAATTTTGCATGTATTGTGTGAAAGACTGGAAGAAGTCTATCTCATTTTTCAAATGTTCTGCCCTGACCATTGAAATACTGCCATGAATAGTGTTAAGGCCATGAATATTTTTTATAAAAAAGAACAAAGTGAAAAAAAGTCTCTTCTACTGGACAAGAATGGCAAGTCCAACCACTGACAGATATCAGAGATACTTAATTGTCAAATTTATCTTGCATTTATCTAACATTGATATCAGCGATCAATGTAAGAAATTATCCTGAGCACTTTATCATTTCTGCAGTGTAATTATGTAGTTTGTTCCAAATGATAGTGGAATATTCCAGTTGACTCCAAATAAAAACTTTGTTAAGTGTCAGACAAAAGTTTGGATTTTGAAATGGTCTAGCAAGCCATTTAATCAGCCTAAGGCTGCGTTTCGTCTAACAATTTCATCCACCCAATCTTTTAAATAAAGCTCGGCCTACAGTAACACTCCAAGATCATTTACTTTTCGTTCAATTCCATAGGCTCACCACCAATGGAGTAAACATGATGAGAAAGATTGGTTTTTCTGGAGAATGGAACTTGAAAGATGTTTTTCAAATTTAAAGGCATTTTGTTAAGCTATGCCCACTTGTAAACAGCATTAATATTATTCTGTATCAGAAGTTACAGAATAATAAATTTATCATTCTCAAGATTTATCATTCAGCTCTTGGAAGAGACTGAATGATAAATCTTAAGATCTTGTGCATAAATTTCAAGACATCAGATATAACTACCAACACATCATTCATAAAAAGTAAAAAAAAACAGAAGACCCAAATTAGAGAGCCTTGAGGAACTTCAGAAGAAGCAACTCATGAGAAGATGTCACACCTGCATAGTGAATAGAAAATCTTCTTCCTTGAAGGTTTGAGGCAGTCCAGATAGATGTTCACTTAAACTATAATGTCTTAGTTTACAATTAAGTACAGTAGAGTGTCTTGTTGAACACCTTTTGGAAATCAAAGTAGATAGCATCTACCTGACCTTGTCCCTCTACAAATGGACCCACAATATCAAGAAAGGGGTTGAGGTTAAATGCAGTCGAACAGTCCCTGGAGCGATCAACAGAAACTCCTTTGATAATATGTGGACAATATATTCTCCAGAACCAAGAAGGCTTATCATTAACATAAGCCTTCTTGGTTCATCAAGAGAATGACGCAGGAGAAATACAGACAAATCAGTTTCTGCCACATCGAAATATTGACACAGAATGTCACCCTTGCTAAAATTGGACATTGTTCGGAAGAAAAGAAATTCAGATTTCTTAATAAAAGTAGAAAATGGAGGATGAAATTTATCAGGGTGAACTACACTTTTAGATGGAGTTGTTTTCAACAAATGGTAAAATTGATATACAAGTGTAAACTACCATGTCAAACAATCTGATATTCAAGATCAACAAAAAAGAAATTTAGTTATCAACAAGGTTAAATGTTAATTCAGCCCTTCATTTTGCATATAATAGATGTTGCAAATACTAGTGTAGTAGATGCAAAATACTATTGCATCACAGCAGGATGAACGGCCAGAGCGAAATAATGAACACCAGTTAGAAGGCTCTTCATTCTACATCTTGGAAACTCAAGAAAGTTTTTGTACTTTGAAACAATCTCAAGTGAAAGTTCTGGGTCAGTCCGCTGAACATACACAATGCCACTCCTAAAGGCTATAAGGAATCCACTATCTGCTTACATCTGAAACTGCATAATCTCTATCCAAGTGGTAGATCTTATATGATTTAAATAAGAAATCCGTATTACAATGAATATCATTGAACCATATCTCAGTAATGATATAAACATTGAAGTCAGATCTTGCCAGAGATAAAAAAAACTTGTTCTATATAGTTCTCAGGCCTCAATCATTTTTATATAATATCATTAAACTATTCTTATGATTTGATGAGAGAGCCGTACTTTGCTGGCAAACTCATTAAAAATATTATTTAATGTACCAAAGAATGGGACAGTAAGAATACCCTCAGGCCATAGATCTTGGTTATTAATCTTCATAAATTCTGAAACATTGACCTCAACATGGAATAAATTATAAGCAGGAGATTTAGGTTTTAATTTAGTACATTTTAAAAAACCAAATTAAGATCTTTATACAAATTTTTTATATCACGGTAGTGACTGAAGGTTTGAACTGCTAGCAAAAAGAGCTCTCTTTTTGTTTTTGGTGTATGCAATAACCAAATCAGTATTTAATTCAAAATTATCAATTTTAATATTTTATTTTTGTTAGATATAAAATTACTGGGAGCACAGTTAAAACCACTAAGCTGAACTTTTCCACTGGGAAAATTCATAACGTTACGCTTATCTGTGTTTCTTCTCAAGACCTCTGTCTAGAGAAAATCTAGAACGCAAAGTATTTTGGTTAAATAAAGAAAGTGTTTTGAAGTATTCTTTTTTAACTTTTGGCCTTCTATGTATGCTAGAATTATATTTTACTATAAGATAATTGATTTCAGTTGTTAGGTTTAATGTATAACATATCCAGAGTGCTTGGTGTGAAACTGAACAGGTCATCTGCTTATTTGTTGTTGGATTTCATTTCTGTAGTAAAAGTATTATCTCATTTGTATAATCCTTTGGTAGCTGTTCATCTGTCTTTTACTTTCATGAATACATTTCTGTATCTCCATCCTTAATAATCTGTATATTGAATTAATCTGTTATTGTTTATGAAGGTGGAAGAGTTTTGAGAGAAATTAAGTCCTTAGATGATCTTGAAATGTGTCATTTTCTTTTAATGTAAGAGAAATGAGACACTGTCATTTTCTTTTAATGTAACTGTAGGTGTAGTTTATCTAACAATTATTTACTACAACTACATACATGGGAAATGGGAAATTTTGTTATACATTGATTCACCAATTGATTTGTTTTATTTGGGTAGTAATTATTATTTTTATATTCTAATCAGTAAAGTTAAATCTGTTTTGAGTCTACTGCTAGTGAACAGATGCGAAAAAAATTACACGTTTAGTAAATGAATGTAGTAATAAAGAATCAGAAAATTTTTTCCCATTATTAATTGATGATTTGTTTCGAATTACTAATCAAGTTGGTTGGAAGATATGTTCAATTAAATTTTACTCGCATTCATATGAATATGAAATTCTCTCAAAGTTTTTACATCCTAACGGACCTGTATTTAAATTATGCTATAAATTATTATCTGATTGTAATCTAAAATATGATTTTCCATTATCTTATTTACCGGTATGTATTTGTTTATTTATTTACTTTTCCTTTTTCATTTATTTTTGTCTAGTTAATTATTATTTGTAGAGTTTAGGAAGTGTAAACATATTGATGTACAGTAATTCTGCCTGGGGATGTCTGAAGTAATGTTGGCAGCTAAAAGTATAGTGAAAAGGATAGTGCACTCAACAAGATCTTTTATGTTGTAAGAAGCCAGTCAAAATTCATCTCCATCCCTCATACCAAGACTGAGCTTTGTAAAAACTTTGATGAGTAATACACATTCATTGTTTACTTATGAATGTCTACAAAAATATTAATTTAAAAGTCTACATTGTACTATATAATAGATAGTATTTTGTAATAGATCACAATTTTGTTACATACATTATTTGTTCATTATTTCTGATTACATAAATTAATCAAATCAGAATATTCAAAAGAAAAATTAAGTTTACGTGTTTATGTAGCATTAGTAATTTTTTAATTTTATTTTTGGATATAAATTTGATCATATGGTTGTATAATTCAAAAAATTAGTAGTAAAATAGTAATAATAATAATAATTTTTTTTTTTTTGGGAAGGGAGGTGGAAATGCATTTACGCACGTAGTGTCGAGCTCCCACTGATGGCATTTCCAATCACCATCAGCAGACTACCGACTAAAACCACCCCCCTTCTACCAGAACTCGACCCGGAACCGTTTATCACATTACTTCAGGTCGAGTCCTCCTATACTAGCCTGAGAAGGCCGCTACTTAATC
>JAAAKQ030057246.1:0-12551 GCA_010016005.3 Zanna intricata
AGCCATTCCAAAAGAAGCCTTCCAGAAATGCTTCCAGTCGTGGATTCAACGTTGGGATAAGTGTATTGCTAGCCAAGCACAGTACTTTGAAGGAGATTAATTCATATTTAAGGTAACTTTTTTACTTTTTTTTTAACAACATAATTCACCGTATTTTTTTATACACCTCGTATTGTTTGTGATAAAACTTATAAATTATATTTTATAAAATAGATTAATTTTTTTAAAGTGAAAACTTTTTTTGGCACGTTGTGTTGGACACTTTTGTGATAGACTTTTGCATGAAGAAACAATAGCCGACTCCTTATAAAAATTCGTAACGAGACGCTAAGCTACATATGAGTATAGGACAGAAAGACATGGAGCAAGAATTTATAAATAGATGAGTATAATGTACAGAATATATGTAATGAATAGAGTGAAGTTAAAACAAAAAAAATTTTGATTTTTTTTTTTTTTTTTTTTTTATGTTAGTTTTACTGGGCTTGATATGCTGATATCGAGCCGTATATTCGGCTTGTAAAGATTGCAACTGTAAACCGTTTCACTGCTCATGTTTTCTGGGTTTACCTGGCATTGAACTTGTTATTATTGAAAGTGGCTGTCTCATTTTTCGTGAGTGACTGGTGACTCATAGCCGTTTCATTTATGGCATTTAATATACATGGAAGAGCCTATTGTTTTCTTTATAAATATCTATAAAATAATAGTATTTTTTTTTTTTTACAAATCTGATGTTTTTGTGAAATTTAACAGCTTTAACTAGAATAATTCGGCTATTTTTGATTCATTTTTATTGTAGTAGTGGCCTATATAATCTTTAATAAAGCGGGTCCTTGGAGCTTGTATTAGTTAGAGACGGTTTATTTTATTTTTTGATTGCTTTTACTTTCTTAGCGATTGACAGTTGTAATGGATTTTGTCGACAATAAACTTTGCGATGAGTTTAAACTGGAAGTGTTAAGGCGTGCACTTACTAACCATTCACCGTGCTAAGGACATCCTTGAGTCTCAAAACATAATCAACTGGTGATTTTAAGCTTCTTATAATAACGTCACGATGAATTCTGATTTATTATTTAAACGCATATCAACCGCTTCCTTATGTTACTTATAACTATTAAAATGTATACTTTTTTGTGTAATAATTAACTAAAATAATAAATTTCATTCAAAATATCCGTTTATGCATATTTATTACAGAATATAAAATAGTGTTAAAAAATTATTCCTGGAAAACGAATTCTTCAAACATCTGAGGATTTATGAATAATTATAGATATACTACCTGCACTGTTTGTATCTTAGACGTTCAGTTAGTTTAGTTTTTTATGAAACTTAAATAATGAATTGTCAAAATTTAAAGTTAATATGTAAATTAAGTAATAATACAACAATTAAAACTGCAATCTTAATTTTATTTTGAACTAACGAAGCGGCAGCCCTTATCCTTATCTAAATGTAAATTTTGTTTTACGGCTGTCGTAAATGTAAACAATCTTAGGTATCGGTCAGCATTGTTTTCTCTGAAACCGATGATGTTCCATTACGCGGCCAGCTCCTAATAGTGAATAGGCCGATACCCACCGGATTGGTCTAGTGGTGAACTCTTTATCGCAAATCAGCCAATTGCGAAGTCGAGTTCTAAGGTTCAAATCCTAGTAAAGGCAGTTTACTTTTATACATCCCAACCCCCGTAGGGGAAAACACCCACCAAGTGACGATTCCGGCCGCCACACCACCCCTCCCGTTCCTAGCCCAGAAGGGCTTTACCGGGAGTCGTCTGAAAGACCTTCGTACTGATTATTTACTTTTATACAGATTTTAATACTAGATTGTGGATACCGGTATGCTTTAGTAGTTGAGTTTCACTTAAATAAACATTTTAGTAATGGTCGAACTGAGACTGTAAAAGATTTCATTAACATTCATACATATCATCCTCTAAAGTAATACGTAACTATGATTCTGGAGGCTAAACGGAAATAGAAAGTAAGTAGGCCGATACCGATTACGGTTTTTTGATTTGGAAGTGAAGTTTTTAGCGAATAAAAATGCCAAGCCTGATTAAGATTTGAACTTTAAAAGATAAATATATTTTTATAGTTGCATTTTCATAGATGTATTTAAACATTCATTTCACCGATTTCTTTGGTAGCTTCTGTACAATAATTGGCGCTGTCTCAAACCAATGTACTTCTATAAATGTGTTAATAGCATAATACACTTCAAAAAATAATTTGCTTGTAAGAATAATATTGACTGACCAAGTAGTTGTTTTATTACGTTCATATTTTTATGGATTTTGCATATATATTTTGAATATTTCCTTAAGGAAATTTATCAAAAATATATTCAAGAACTACACTTTCACCAATCTATAGTATTATTTGTTCCATTAGAGTACTATTTATTTATTATTATTCTGGTGTTAAGAAATTACCAAATATGATATTTAAAGCTACCAAACCTCAAGTACCGTTCGTTATAAAGAATCACTACCAAATAAAATGTATGCGACACAGCGTCTACGATCTACGAAGTGTTGATCTATAATCGAGAACGTTCGTGATACACAGGACAATGGTTCATTATAACAAAGCAGCTATTCTCTATTCTTTTGTACGGTAACTGAAACGCCGATCAGCAGGCTCGCTTCCACCGACATAGCTCAATTAATTGACTTTTTGGCCTGGGTGATGAAGAATCAGCTGCAGAAAAACAGTGGGAGGTAAAATTAAATGACTAAGAAATAATAAAATGTGGGATTCATTTTTTAACACCAGTATCTATTACTATCCAGCTGTTTTAATTATCAACAGATTGTTAACTTAAATAATTTCTTAAAATATAAAATGTAACATATATAAATGTTATGTATTTAACTACTTCATCTGGAAAAACATTAGTACTAATGATTTTTAGTTGACTTTAGAAAAAAATAGGATTTTTATCAGAAAATCAGGATATTTATTAAACTGAATGGACAATTTTTTCAAACTATTTTTTTATAAATTTGTAGGAAATTGTTATGCTTTGTGTTATGATTGAATTACTATTATTTTTATTCTACAAACGCAGCAAACATATATATATACAAAATTAAAAAATGTAATGGAAATCGACAGAAAGAGAAGAGTTTAATTCAAATTATTAAATTGAAGATATTTTTTTGTCATCTACGTAATAAAATTGCAATTGGTATGAATGAAGTAAAGAATTTATCAAAAGAATACTAGAAAAAAATAGAAAAGCTTTCACGTAAAAATTAAATTCCTTTGTTTAAAACGTAATTTGGCTAATAAAAAGAATTCTGTTTAATATTTTTATAGAATTAAGTTTTATAGAAGCAAAACATGGAAAAAATAAAAAGGAGAAATATTTTGTTTTTGAAAGTTCAAGTGACAGGAGAATTTTAAAAATTAGTTGGATTGATAAGAGAACAAAATGAAAAGTATTTAAAATAAACTGGAAATGAGAAAGGGTTTTTATGATAAAATTTTATAAAAAAAAGATTGAGAATTATATTAAAGACAGCTTACAGATTAAGTTATCTGGTTCTTAAAGGAAGTTTGAGATCTAATATGTTAAGGATAAAAATGGACAGAGATTAAATGAACACATAGGTAAATGAAGATGTAAGGGATGATGTAGAATGTAAGAGGTATATTAAAACTGTGATACTGTCAAAGAATACAAAGAAATAAGAAATGATCAAACAACTAAGGACGGGAAAAGGATAAATTTTTTCGCGCAAGTGATTCGATAATAAGTTATTTTAAATAAAAATAGAAAGTTTAAAGTAAAATTTACAAGAAAACTAGAAAAATGACATCAGAAAACTCTTTAAAGAAAAAAAAAACATTATTTTCAATTTTGCTTAAATTTTTAGTTTTAGAAGTCAAGATCAAATTGAAAACAACTGCTAACAACTGTCTAACACTTAATTTGGTGCTGATTCACAAAGATAGAGAATTAAATATAAATTAGAAGCATTACATTTTTTTTTTTTTAATTCGGGTTTTGATGTCAATTTTTACAGTTTTTATTAAGTAGGTGATTTTTTTTTTTACATTTTTTACTTGTTTTTAGCTGAAGATCAACTGTTCAACTAAAACAAAAACTCACCCATATCTCTTTCGATTATATCTAATAATAGGAGTTTTGAACAACAATTCGACCGCCTCAATCTATTGTTATTTTTCAAATAGTTCCAACGTATTAGAAAAACTGCAGCAGAAATTTAATCTGATAAATTATTGCAATAATTTATCAGATTTGCCCTACATGTTACTAAAATAAGCGTTTAATTAATTAGTATCAATCGAATGTTTGCAAATGAATATTAATAAAAAGGACTTAAATGTAATTGCTGTTGGTTAATTACTTAGCACTCAATAAAAGGTTTTTTCCTAAATTATTGAAGCATTCCTTCAGAAGATCCTTTTTATTCTTCTCTTGAAGCCCAGAGAAGCCAGAAAAATCCAGCTAGTAATGGATATGGCTATTATTTGGGCAGTTTTTACAGAATTATTCAGGGTTTTATTTGTTATACGATCATTATTTCTGTCGTGAAATTGATCACATTTTTTAATTTTATTACTTTTGTCGCTAAATTTTCACTTTTGAAACTGATAGTCGTAAATATATAGGATTAGCAATATATAATTTTTTTTTAAATGCATAAAATTTTATTGCTTATAACATTATTAAAAATATTTTTAAAATACAAATATATGAAAATTATTAAGTTAATTAAACAGAATTTAAATTTATTACTTATTAGAAAAAATAAGTTAGAAGTTATACCAATTATTTCGGTGGCTAAAAATTTATAATGACCTCCGAAATTTGTAAATCTAAATCTAGCCCCCTGTACTTCGCGAGCTAGAAATTGGAAATAGGATACAGTATTTATAACAGCATACAATTTAATTACATTATATTAAACTATTGCAATATAAGACAAAGTAAAATGAAGTCGGTCGGTCGAAAAATACGCCCACTAGAACTAGTGGTCGTTTAACCAAAACCAATAAGACGTAATTTCCATTAATATGTAGTATTCTCTAACGCTTTATATTTAGATGCTTTTTAATTGGAATTTTTAAAACTTCACGTCATTATGCGACGATCAATAGTGCAGATCATTGCCAGTCATAATCATTAGTTTTTTGTTAATGTATCTTTTTTTATTTTTTTTATTTGTTACATTTATTTTGCTCTTCTTTTAAACTTATTCTACGTTAAAGTTTTTTCATTTCATTCTTTTTGTGATTAATTTAATGAAGGGTAAAGCAATTATTTACAATTCTGTATAACTAATATTCTAATATTTATATAACTATTGAAGAAATATTAATTCTATAGTGTTTTGTCTTATTTTTATTAAAGAAATCAGCATCGTTGTATCGTTATCGCTCATAAATTCAACCAGATAGGAATTAATTATTTGTCGACGTATACCCTGCTGTACTTCGTTACATTCGATTTTATTTTTAAGTAAACTGAAAATTTTTAAGTAGAATTAAAAGTAAATTTACAGTACGTACAATAAAAAAGGTTAAAGGTGCCCTGGAAAATGCCATGTGGAACAGAAGTTTTTATGAATGTTTGTACTTTCTTGCTGTTTTAGAAATATGCCTGTTAAAAGAAATGATTTTTGTATATACCAGTGGGGAATATTTTTGTAGGCTTGTGATTCCATCAACTCGGTTAAAAGTTCCTAACTCGGTTAGAAGCTACTAACTCGGTTAAAAGTATTTTTATGAATTCAAAATTTTACCGTAACGCTTTCAAAATAAATCTGAGAATTAAGCTCGATATATAATAAAAATCACTGATGCTTTATTTACAAAGTATCATTTTCAATACTAAAATATAAAAACAAAATGTTTATTGAAATTAGATCACAGAATATTTCACAAAATAATCTTTCTCAATAAAGAGTTCGGAATTTGAAACTTACATTTAAAGGATATATAATTTTTCAGTATAATAATTTTTACTTGTTATGAGCATAAAATTATCAATTTTTTACTTCGGTTAGTAATGAATTAATATACCGTTAAATATAAATTTGCTTGTATGAAATGGGAAGATTGTTTTTAAAGACGGTTTTATGTTATCGTTGTGTTTCAATTTCATTTATTTGACGTGAACTGTAATACCGGTCTCGTTATGGTTAGTCAGTATAAATAATAAATAAAAACCATTATTTTTTACTTTATTGACTTTTGCGTGTGGTCATGGTGAAGGGGTTTGTTGTAAACTTGGTAATTGGCGAACTGTCCGCCCGTCACCTCGTTTTATTAGACACGCTGCCCGTCCCCCTTTAGTCTTCATCTTACGTATGAGTGTTTACTGTTCTTGTTGAAATTTATATATAACCTGCTTCTGCTTCATTTTAAATATTATTTATGCCTTGTTGTTTATAACACCATTAAAAGAAGATGAGATGGGGTATCAACTTTCTAGAAACAATAAATTTAACTCGTAAATTAGTTTTAATAATTAGTCTATATCTATCCCATTAGTTTTTTCTTTCAATTTTTTTTTTTTGTGGTACTAAACAAGGAGTGTTTGTTTTTTCTTGGTAGTTTTAGCTGCCGAGCTTAAATCGATTTGAAAATGATTCGAGTTAATCGACGGTAAATTGCTTGTATTTTAAAATTAATCTGTGTTCATTCATTTTAAATATACCTTTTCTTGTTGCATTTCAAGCAAATATGATTTATTTATGATCATGAAGAATTTCAAGAAGTATTAATTAATTCATAGATTTATGTATGTAGCATGTGTTACAACATTAGTACCGATTATGGAATGACTCATACGGCATATTACCCATTTTTAAAAATAGTTCAACCCCCCCCCCCCTTGCTCGAAGTAATATTATATGATCACACGATTTATTTTCTCTCAGATTCCATGAATTACAATATTTATTTTTTTTACTTTTCAACTGATTACTCTAGATTTTTGGGTAGTACATTTGTTTGTATCCCCTATATTTTGAACTGAAAGGATTTTATGAACGATTTTCTGCACGAAACAATTTATTTCAATTGTGCTTATGGTAAAAGATATCTAGAGTTTTGAAGTAACATCGTAGTCATTATTTTCAATACGCTAAAACCAAATTTTTTTAGAACTCTAAACCAGATAATAGCAAACTTCAAAAATATATATTATATATTACAGAACTCTAAAACAATTTCAGTAAAATAGTTATAAAAGTCGAAATATTATATTATACATTAGAAAGAATTCTAAAAATATATATATTTTTAAAATAATAATAAACTTTAAAATCATTTAATAAATCGTAATATGAAAATTCATCATTATCATATGGTTATCTGGATGAAGGCAGGTCCTTTTGAACATGTCCATCTCTGTGATTCTGCAGTTCCCAAGATACTCTTAAAATTTAAAGTTCCTGACATTCTTCATTTAGATCGTTCATATTTATTCTTTTTCACCTTGAACTTTTTTGTAGCTATATTTATATTTTTGACAACTTAAAATAGTTTGGAAAATTTAATATAAATTAAATAAAAAATTAATCAGGAAATTCTTAAAAGAAATATTTTGAGGTCGGTATTGAAAATAAGCAAAAGAAAACAAATAATAAGTTACAGTTAATATAATAAAATATTTATTTATTCAAAATATTGTTTGAATTTGATTTTACACTAAATAACAAATTTATTATTTTCATGAATTAGGTATCGCTCTCTCTCCGTATTCAATGATTGAAAATGGATACAGGACATTTTTCTTCAGCTAATTCAATACATGATAAATCCTTATTAAAAATCGTAGGAAAATTAATACTATTTGAGACTTTAGGACTTTTTTCTCCCTCTTCTTTCATAACAAAAAATTATTGTTTGATAGATATGTTAATGTAATTTAGTAGATATGGAATGTAATGTAGAATCATTCCGTAATCGATCATAAAAGAGTTATAATTTTTTATTAGGAAAAAATAAAATTTTTTATCCTAATAAACACTCGTAATAAGTACATTATTTGTAAATAAAATAATCCACTTCAAGATAATCTACGAAAAAAAATGTTTTTTCTTGTTTTTATTTTTCAAAATGTAATCAAAATTATTTCTATAAATTCTAAAATTCACAAAATATTTTTATAAATTTTGATATAATTACTGAATTGTAATTTAATAGCGCACATTACCAAATTTTTATTTTTTATTGTACAGAGTAGGAGAGATTAACATTGTTCCATGTAGAAACGTGAGCGAAAAAAGTTAACTAGGAGGGTAAATATTCTCACTGGTTGTAGAATTTCTATAAAATTTCTTCAAAGTAAACGTACAAAGTATTTTTGAAGAGTAATGGTAAGATGTAAGTCAGTAAAAATCAAAATCAGAGATTTTTAGTGATTTCTTTTTGTGTCGACTGCCTAAGGTATGAATCTGAAAAAAAAAATTGGAAAAAATCCCAATTACAAGATACTTTTCTCAACGGGTACTGAGAGTGAACTTTTTTGATACCATAAACATGTGGAAGAAATTATTGTTCATATATATTTATTGACCGTATCCCGATGTTACTTATCTTCTGTTTGATGTCAGTTTCATTACGCTTATTCTATTCAATACCGCTTGATTTACATAAATTTCACGTTGATTTATTATCATAATTTTGCAGTAATATTTAATGAATGAAATTATTTTTTATTACTGTTTAGTCGAACATAAAAAGAAAATGTATTGTTTCAGTAAAGCACTTCTAAATAACTATTCATGCTACTATTGTTATGAAAAGTTGTGAAACTAAGCTTTAAATGGAATACATGCAGTTAAATTCTTATTAACTTGATATCATAATAGTAAAACTTAATCGTTTGGCGTGCATTGAGGCCGTCTCGCATCATAATAATTTCAATTAGCCTGCATATTAAAGGTAAGAGTTCTGGGTTCATCGATGGTTGTACTTACTATCACCCGACGTCTTTAAACCTTCTCTTAAATAAATCATCTCTTCCCACGTATAAAATTTTTACAGTAAGTGAACTCTGACACGTTAGAATATATTTTTACCGTGCTGGATGACAACTATCGATAACAAATGGAACATCATTCTTACTTATTCCATTTGACCCATTCGTCAACTTTGTTCGAATGACTGACTATATTATGTGAGTCGGATCCAAACAATGAATGAATAAACTACAGGTTTCTTAATCTGATGACCTTATTCATAACCCTTGTTTATTCTATATATCAACCTTGTTACTACTCACCCACTGTTTTATATATCTATATCTATAAAGCAGCTTGTCCTGACTGACTGATTCATCAACGCCCAGCAAAAACTACTGAAGATAAATTGATGAAAATTTGTACACATGTTCATCTTAGGGCGTAAGTGGACAGTAAAGAAGGATTTTTTTTAAATTCTGAGTTTAAAGGGTTAAAATGAAGTAACAATGAAATTTACAATTTTTTTAACATCGGTAACAAATGAAGATATCAACTTGATTTTTGGTGTGAGTAATCTTCATGTGAATATCTAAAAACTATTTTCTAGATTTTTTTAAATTCCGAGTTTAACGAGTTAAAATTGATTTTGAATTTTTTTTAACCTGGCTTTTTATTTTAATTTCTCGATAACAAATGAAGATAATAACTTGATTTTTTGTGTATGTAAATATCTAAAAACTAATTTTTAGATTTGTTGAAACTCAACTCGAACGGGATGAAGAAAGATAAAAAAATTTTAACAATATGTGCAAATTTTCCCTATGTTCTACTATACTGAACGAGATATTTTCTAGTTTATTTCCATTTTCTGGTTTGTTCTTAATTTCGATTTTCTAATCGGTGCGGCAGCTAAACAAACACTGCCACTGTTATTGTATGTGCAACGCGACTGGCTGCACCTGCCCCCAGCTACTCGACTAAAAATCATAAAATAATAGTTATTAAAACGTTTGTTTAAAAATGAGAAACGAAGTACCGTCTCTTCCTAGTGATGTTTGTCGGGTAACAATAAGAACCGGGCAAAATACATTTTTCCCGTACAAAGTACGGGTAACCAGTTATAATTAAAATTTTTAAGATGGAAGTCAACCGTTTTAAAACTAACATTCTTAGATCTCTTCTTTTGCGTCCTGTATTGACCAAACTGTTGCTCCGAAGAAATTACAATACACTGATGATTTTTGTAAATTGAACAAACATTATTATTCTTACAAGAATGACTTTAATCAACACAAAAGGGTCCGTGGGACGAATCCCTCTTGCTAGACGAGAAGGGCGAGCGAAGCGAGCACTGACCAACCAAAATCCCCTGACTGCGACGAGGAACGCAAGTTAACTATACAGCATGGGCGAAGCCTCGACAGGTATGCTAATATATATATATATATGTGGTATATAAAAAGCAATTTGAAATATAGAACTTATTCTAAATAAAAATAAACTAATTCTTAATTGTTTATCATATTTTTTCATAAAATTGTTTTTCTTAACGTTAAAGTTAATTCGATTTTAAAAAATTCCCCAAATTATAAGAAAAGAATCCTATTTATGATCAACTGTTTTCTAAATGATCCGTTTTCTTTAATAAACTTCTTATTATACAATAATTTATAAATTTACAAATAAGGAACATTTTTTTTACATACGGAAAAATCAACGTCAACCACTGTTGAGTGCTACTTCTAGGTAGCCATTAAGACTTAATCTTTTCTGTTTTAAATAAATCTATAATATATAATTTTCTGTTTCCCATAAATTTATTTGATTACTTTTTTTAACGTGTATTGCTAAGGATTAATTTTTATAAATGTATAAACTATAAATAAAATAAAAATACGAGGTTTATTACATATTTTAACGATGCCAGACTGCTACTTACTTGGTATAATCTTGAATAATATTCTTTTGATTTTTCACACGTACCCAGAGTCGTTTATTTTATTTTTAAAGATACTATAAAACAACCATTATAAAATGTTTTAATAAAATTAAAAAATAATGAAATTACAAAAACTGAAGTAAAATACCTTTAAATTTATGTTTAAAAATATAAATTTTAAGAAAAGTGAGCGCAAATATATTGTAGCAGCGTTTCCTGTTTAATGTGCTACAATATAAAACTTTTTATCTCTACTTGAAAATTGATTTATTAAGGATAGGATTTTCAATTATGCATGTATGTAGATTACGTTTTTATATTCACTGTTCGGTTTGTCAGTGGCCTATCAATGTTATTACTTACTTAAGACTAATATCGTTATAATGAAAGTTTTCAAAACTTTTTAAAATACATGTACGTTAAGTCTCATAACTATAATTATTATGACTTGTGACCTGACATGAGTCACAAGTCACTACCAAAAATATAGTCGTTCTTTAGAATAACAAGGATCCTATATCAGGCATAATAGGGTACACGAAAGTAAAGTGGTATCCCTTGCGCTTCCTCGTTGAATCAAATATGTGGTTGCATATTAGCATGACAAGCCTACCTAAATGCAAGTGACGGTCAATACAAATAATAACTTCATTCTATCTTTACAGGAACTGACTAAATAGCGAATATCATTGCTCTCAGAGAAAACAATTTCAGAGAGAAACCGCTTCACTCTCAGATGCCTTATCTATGTCAATATCAAAGAACTGAAAGGTAGTGGAAATCAACAGATTAATGTATCGCTTTTGGTAGTGAAACGGTGCGTTATATTCATTACTTCAATTCAGCAGGAGAAAAATTTATTACTTAGTTTTTATGAATAAGTAATTATTTATGTTTAATTTGTGCTGATTTAGGCTTACTTTCAGTCTGTTCTATGTAGACTAACCTAGAACAATAGTTAGTGTTAATAATATTTTTATGCTCCCGTAATATTAGAGTTTCACATTTAACTTATATAATTTTTTTGTTTCTTTTTTACAGTTTATATTCTGTTTATATTCTTTCAGATTTCCAAATTCACGAAATCAGCAGGATGTATTTGCCAAAAGTTATTTGTTAAAAATGTTAATTCCATACAAAATTAATTCTGTAACGACAGGTAATTGAACTTTAATTATATATTTGTATTAGTAATATATACTAGTAATACTAACAAATCATTTTTTATTTAGGAGGAAAGTAAAGTTTGAATCACTTCATTTGCTTCAAAAATCTAATTATAATCTAAAAACAATTACGTTTTACGTCTGTCTGAAATTTGTTTAGCTGTGTTTAATCGATTAAACATCAGTCGTTAATATTTAAACATCGATTAAAAATAGATTGTGAATATTTATTACCTTTAAAGTTTAGAAATATCAAAAATACTTTGTAAATAATTTTAAGTGTTCTGTTAGTTAGTTAACACTTAAAATTACTTACACACTTTTAAATTGTTAAAGCTTAATGTAGTAATTTTAGTATTAATGAAAATTAATACTAAAGTTATTTTTAAATATTTTCTAATGATCTCAATTTTGTTTAGAAATATCAAAAATACTTTGTAAATAATTTTAAGTGTTCTGTTAGTTAGTTAACACTTAAAATTACTTACAC